>PNEQ01011544.1:0-11706 GCA_003012365.1 Medauroidea extradentata | reverse complement strand
AAAACGAAGAAAACAGTATCAGTCGTAAGTCGTGCTGGATGTATCAATATGCTAAAAATATACCAACTTTATTATTAAAGTAAATACAATTTATACAACGAACAAAATAAACATGACAGTTTATCGCAAGAAAGAAATCACAGATATGCCAGAGATGTGGTTGCTAGGCAACGTACATTGCAGTAATGTTTACTGATTTAATGTTCCGATATTATATATTTACTGACAGTGAAAATATTTTGCTGATTACTGATGCTGTTCCCTTATTGTTCACGGACACTGGCGAACTGTCAGTGATATCAGTGAAATCAGTGAAAAACGGAAGGCGGCCTTAGTAGAAATAACCTTAACAGTGGTCACAAACAAAATAAAAATAATAAAAAAGCAAAGACGTTGTAGCAAATACCTATGTGATGGCAAACATGGCAAAGGCTAGTTACAACGAGATGGGTAGTTTCGTATACAGCAAATGCAATCAGTGTATTTGACCACTTGTTGTACGAAGGAATATGTATGTGTTCACTATTGCTCAATAGCACTGTTTCCCTCATAAGTGTCAATGCATTTTTTAAACTAATTTTGAAAAGCAATAAAGTAAAAATGATTTACCAAATGACAAATACGCCATATTTATCTTAGTCCACAATGCTTGTAGAACAAAATTTTGCAATAAAATGTAAACTTAACAGTATGACTGTGTTTTGAAGTACAATTCCGTAAGTAACGACATCGCCTACTTTTTGTACGTGGAAACATGAATGATACAAGCATAGCATTATTCAATAAAAGGCTTTCATGTATTAATTGGCCACTATTAATTAATAATAATGACATAAGTACTAATTTTGAAAATTTTTTAATACATATTTAAGATATTTTGAGGAAGCATTTCCATATAAAACTAAATTTAAAAATTTAAATATAAACAAAAATAAATATTGTAGCACCAATTGGATTACAAAGGGTATTTACAATCTAGTCATAAAATTAAAGAACTGCATAGGGAAAGTAAAACAAATAAAAATTTAAATTTTCTTAACTATTATAATGATTATAGAAGAATTTATAAAAATATAATAAAGTTAGCAAAAAAAATTTATTTTAGTAAAAAAGTTCAGGAATGTGGAACTAGTAAAGAAGTACCGGCATGGAAAATCATAAACAAACAATTAGGAAAAGGAAAAGAATCAGTCAATGTTGATATGGAACTGAATATAAATTTTAAAATAATATCATCCAATGATGAAATAGCTAATCTGTTTAGTACTCATTTTATAAATATTAGTAAAAAATTAATTGATAAATTAAATATTAGTAGTAATATTTCAAATAGACCTAGTTGTTATATAAATAAAAAAGGTAGTACAGGTAAAGAACTTATTTTATATCCAACAAATGAAAAGGAAATTGAAAAGGTAATTAAGAAATTAAAAATAAAAAATCTCAAGATATTTATGGAATTTCAAATTACATAGTTAAAGAATCTAGTAAAAATATTATTTTCCCCCTAATTATTTTAATAAATCAAGCATTTAAATATGGATATTTTCCAGATAGACTTAGGTATGCAAAAGTAATACCTATATATAAAAAAGGCGACGAATATAATATTGATAACTATAGCCTAATCCAATTAGTTTATTGCCAGTTTTTTTTTTAATATATGAAAGAGTTTTATATTTAAGATTAGAAGTTTATTTAATATCAAATAAACTTATTTGTAATAAACAAAGTGGCTTTCAGAGATCAAAATCTACCATGACCTCTATTTCACAGATTATAAAAAACATCTTAAATGCCTTCGATAAGGGTGAATTTGTATATGGAATTTTTTGTGACCTATCTAACGCCTTCGACCTTGTAAATCATAAGATCCTAATGGAAAAGATGGGATTTTATGGAATTAAAGGGATAGCATATAATCTTACCAACTCTAATTTTAGTAATCTGTACCAATGTGTACAATCAACAGACTTATTTGGAAATAAATTATCAAACTGGGAAAAGGTCCATACTGGTGTGCCACAAGGAAGTATCTTGGGCCCTGTTTTTTTCTTATTGTATATTAATGACCTGCCTAATGTAATGGATATTGGGAAAATCACATTTTTCGCTGATGATACCAGCATAATTGTTAATGGAAAAAATATGGAATCATTGCAGATTGAAAGTAAATGTGTGATGGATACCATTACAAAGTGGTTTGAAGAAAATAAATTAGTTTTGAATATTGAAAAAACAAACTTCATGCAATTCACTACGGTTGGAACTAAGCTACCTCCTGTACTAACTACATATAATAACACTTCAATAAATGAAGTTAGTAATATTAAATTTTTGGGCCTTTATATTGATGATCAGTTAAAGTGGTCCAATCATATAACTATTCTAGAAAAAAACTACCATCTTTATGCTATATGTTGAGAATGCTCCGAAATTTGGTAGATGAAGAAACATTGAAATTAGTTTATTTTGCATACTTTCATTCAGTTATGAAATACGGTGTAGAATTCTGGGGCAATCAAAATGAAAGTAAGAAGATTTTTAGAGTACAGAAAAAAGCTATTAGAATAATCTCAAATGTATCTAAATATAGCTCATGTAGACAATTATTTAAACTACATAAAATTCGAACCTTTTTTACTGAATATCTTATAAATATATTAAAACTAATCAAACAAAATATTCAGTGGTATAGTAGAAATGAAGATCAACACACACATAATACAAGAAATGCTTATAAATTGACAATAGTACAACATGCTACTGTAAAGCCTGAGAAGGGATACTACTATGCAGGACTTATGCTATATAATAAGCTTCCAAAAAATATTACTAATGAAAAAAATATGAAAAAATTTATGAAATTATTGAATTTTTTAGTTGACGGCCAGTGTTTTTATGATTGTGGAGAAATTAATTAATTTTTAAATTCACTTGGAAGATAAGCTTGGAATCAGTTGTAATATAATTAGTATTTGTTTTTTAAATAATGTTAATTATCTGATATTATTGGGATATAAAATGTTTATGTTTGAATTAGGTTTTATGTCATTGAAATGTGTAATGATAAGAGTTATTCTTACACTGTTATGCAAATATTGTAAATTGACTAATTCTATACCCCTGAGTTTTACTCATGTAAGGGGTCAAAAGGATCATAAATCAAATAAAAAATAAACAATTGTTTTGCTAACAACATTTAATGCATTTATGCTAGTTTCTGCCGTTAATTGAACATTTTTTGTGCAAACGTTTTCGTTTTATTGCCATTACCAAGCAGCTATACATAGTGAGTGACGTACAAATGTGTAAATAAATTATATTTGTGGTAGTGTTTTCAGGTTAGACTATTCACTGCAGCGAAACATCCCAATCGCAGGTTCTACAGAATGTTTTGGTATAATTGAAATAAACTGTTGTCGGTGGGTTGCTTGTGTAAATGATTGCAGCACAGTGGCAGTTTGTGCTATTGGGCTGCAGCCCTTCCTGATTGAATTACAGTTCTATAGCTCTATGGCAATAGCCACTGGAAAGAGCTCCACAGAACACATAGTAAATAAATAAATAAAAACAGTAAACATTTTGCATTTTCACAGCTGGTGTTACAGACGATAATTTGAAATTATATTTACTCGCCAAAACCGTCAGGCGATCGTGAAGTCTGAGAAATGCGAGAAAGTTTTAAAGTTTTACTAGTGTATGCGTTTCCTGCCTCGGGCAGTCTGAACTAGGCAGGGCTGTGAGACGAACAGCCCTTCTGACTTTACTGGCACATGCACAGTGAGCGCCCCGGTCTGGCGAACCCTGGAAGAAGGGAGGCGGGGTTGTCTGGTATTGGCTCGCATGTGGGCTGCCAGGCCTCCAGCCCGCACAGTGCACCACGCTACACTGCACTAACGACAGACGCAACTTGTCACTCGACTTGCTCGTTTCGCGACATCACTGCAGTAAATTGTACCAAAATTTCATGACTTGTCCTACACATCGTGGCGCTTCCCACGAACTTTTCACATTTTGCGTATGCGACTTAGTTAATGAGTAGGCCTAATAATGAAGTTCTTTTATCGTAACTAGATTTTCACTCAAAACCCAACTGAAACACACTTTTTAAAAAAACCTATCTAAAGTAGCATGTTTCTACATTTATTGATTTTTTTATTTTTTTATTTATTTATAATATAAATTTGTACACACAAAATGTATTACAAAGAATAGTTTTTGATCTCCTTTGTTTAATGTCATACTCGCATCACTGTGCCTACTGTTTTCCAGACATTTTCATGAATATATTTTGACAAAAGTTATAGAAAATGTTGATACTATAATTGTACGTAATTAATTAATAATGGTATAATTTTATTTCTTGTTCCTGTTTCTTTTTTTTTTTTTTTATTGTTTCTCAATCAGCATGAGCACAATTCATATTATGTAACTTTCACTGTTCTTTTGATTGTGTTTTAAGTATTTCTGTTCAATTTTCTGTGTAAGTATTTTATGTGTTATAATTAACATGTTAGGCAATTTGCTACTTTTTGGGAGGCCGAACTATCCACACCCGAAATAATCGTGCTGTGCAGACTTGGGCCGGTTCTTAGCCCAGGTGGCACGTGGCAACTTCAACCACCAAAAAACTACTTAACTAATTGTTTTCCGTCACAGGCCGACTACCGCGATGTAAAATACGCAAAGTCATGTGACTTACGTGGGTTGTCTTCCTGGTGATTGAAGAGAAGTATGAGTGTGTCAGGAGTTGGTACCAGTGACCAGAGGAGCAAAGTGCTGTGCAGCAGACTACGACTCACCAACGCCTAGGACTAACATAGTTGTACACTGATGACTTACTGAAGACTTTAATCTTTGTAATGAATTTTGATAACGTAAATGGTATTATAAATTCTGGATAAATATTTATTTTGAATAATTGAGAGAGACAACTAATTAGTTATTTGGTGACGATGTCATTGTGTGATGTATAACTAGGTCGTTGTGAAATACACAATTCATTGTTATCAGAGGACTGTTGAGGTTGAGTGTGCATTTTAGTTGCCAGTAAATGAAGAAATATATTCCACTGCTTTATTTTAAATTAATAAGGGCTCCATCTCAAATGAGGCTATATAAAACTGCTCTCACATGCACTTTACGTAATAATACATAAATCATTATCATCCAGACTTGTCCGCAAACACAGAGGGTGTACACCACTGCTTGATCTGGTAGTCGTGCCATCTATGGCGTCAGCACAAAGTTAGGCACTCTGCACCTCTAGGTGGCGAGAGTTATGCATACAACAAATTACAAATCATCATTACATCATGGACAATACACATATGTACGTCAGCAGCTCTCCTGACAAGGAAATAAGCCGGTGGCAGCAGCAGACCTTCACTGATTGTAGGACGAGAGAATCAAAATAGCGGCAGTAAAAATGCTCGGTGGATTGAACTGTGGAGCCATAATATTTTAGAAGAAGTAGGCCATGGCTGATTCCCTAAGACTGTGGTCAAAATCGCTCAGGGAAGGTAACAGTAGAGCAAGGTAATGGCATCAAAATCCAAGTCATGTCATAAAAGATTCTAGCACTCGCTAGTTACCAGCGAAAGGGGCAATGGTCTATTCCTTAAGACGTTTGGTTAAAACGATAGCACTGCAGTGGCATGCATTGCCATATAAAATACTAGTAATGGCAATTGCCTTAGACTTAGAGGATGACCATATCTTATTCCCTTGTGTGCTTGTGGGATGGAACTACAAAACCAGACAGCTTCAACGAAGATACATGTCACCTCTGAAACTTTATCGGCCCTGAAAAATATTAATTGCTTAAATTTTTTTTATATTTGTATGAGTTATAGTTTGTTTTCTAGACATATATTGTGACTATATTTACTGTCATGAAAATTTTATAGTTTTCATAGTTTTTGTGTAACGTCTGGTCCGAGACCAAATTCACATAAAATGGTTTTACACATAAATGGAAACCAACTGACTTTCAGAAACAAAATAATCCACAGTAAAGAATAGTGCAATGCGCTATGTACGTCAATATATATGTATAAAAAGAGTGTTGAATAACTGTGTGTATTATAAAAATTTGTTGAATTTAAAACAAAAATTGCCACTTTGTTACAATTTTTTTTTAAAAAGGAAAGATTTGAGTATGTGAGTTCTATACATGTGTTGATGTATCCCTAACACTGTTATTCAGAGTTGCTTATTTCATTTCTGTAAGTCACATGGTTTTAGTTTCTTGCATGAAACAGTTTTATGCGAATTTAGCCTTTGCAATGCCATTATACAAAAACTATTAAAACTAATAAAATGCATTACTGTACAAAATAGTCACAATGTACCTTAATCAAACAAACCATATCTCGTACTAATATAAAAATTATTAAAACCATTAAAGGCAGGCAAGGCTTTCCACGACGTCATAGGGAGTCAAATCGTACCCTCTGCCAAGAACAATGGCGACCAGAATGTTTAGAGTTAAGGGGGCCGCATACCACGCGCTTAAAATGTGTTGCAGTGTGTTCGTTAATGGTTTTCATCTAACGAATCTATTCTACATGCGCCTATTGTGCCAACGCACGAATAGAAAATACACTTCGGACAAGGTCGGAATGTCATTGTTAAAACAACGTGCTCGCTACAAACACTGTTTCCAAGTCCTCCAATATGGCTAAAACGGCCTATTCAGACTGATGCACTTCAAAACGTACTAACCGGATGTTTATGAAACTCAGACTGCGATGTGCTCTGAAGTTTGCTACAGACGTTCCACCAATCCTGCACTACCTTGAAACTTAACCACTTCAATATATATATATTCTTCACAGTACACCATATACACAGTAAGTAAAGTATAGTACACTACTATTAAGTATTCGTAAATATTTCGCCACAAGACTGTGACGTCAGAGGCAACCAGCAACTGCGGCCTAAGAGTATAAATGCGCGGTAAAGTACACGTGAATGTAAGTATAGGAGACTCGGCAAATTTGGCAAAAGTTTGTCCTTGAAGCCATTTTTTAAAACTGTTTGCCTCTTTTTTTAAGGCGAAATCCCATTAATTGATTAAACAACACTAATTTAGTATAATCTAATAGTGATACAACATTCAAATAAGATTTAGTATACTATCTTCTACATTTACAAAACTGTAGCAGTAATCATGAAATGACTCACAACAAGGATAATTTGGCAAAAGCACGTGGGTAATTTGGCAACAAAGAAAGAAATCTCACATGAACACAATACACTTATTTCATAGTTGGCAAATAGTCACTGTAAAATTCACACTACTAAAATACACTTATTTTCTGTATTTTATATTAATTGCACAGAAAAAACTGTTTTGTGGTAGCTACAAAGTATTTTGTTATTATGGACCTCAACAAATACATATTTTGTAGTGTCCACCGAACTTTGTTAGTGATCACCAAATAATAAGTTTCCTATATAAACATTTTATTAGACACCACAAAACAATTATTTTGGTCACCACAAAAATATTTGGTGAGGCCTATGTTTACAAAATATTTTGTAGCCACTAAAAAAACAGTTCTTTAAGAGTGGAAATAGTGCCTAGCACTTTTATTTTGGATTTCAGTCTGAATCCTCAGTGCAAGCAAGACATTCAAAGTCGCGACAGTATCGCTTGAAACCTTGGCAAATCTCATGACACCAATAACAACATTTCACACATTAAATCCATGATTCATCATTCTTGCCATTGACAAACGTCTTTGACAGCTCTGACAAATGTCATTCTTGCTGTTCTGTGAATTAACTCCACTGGTGGATGGTTTCATCTGAATCTCTTCTCTTAAACCGGCTCTTCTTTGGGTTCTAGTTGGTTGTAGGACTGGTGCAGGGCTTAGACCAACTGGCATTTCAACAGCAGATGCAGGGTTACATTGTTGTTGTTTCAAAGTGCATTCTTTCATCGTATCAAAAACGCACGCCATTTTTGCTGCACCTTTTCTTTGTTGAACACAACGTAATTGTCGAGGAAGTGGAATTGCTGAAAATTTATATTGTAAATCTGGTGTAGGCTCATTGTGAATTTCTGAGGGACAGTAAACTTCTTTGGAAAGGGCATTTTTGTCAAATGAGAATACGCCAGTATGCTTAAAGCCATTGGTTGTGTTTCTCATATTGGTTGCCTCAAGGAAAACCACAGTAAAATACGAAAGAAGTCTTTTCTTGTAGGCTTCCTCCCTCCCTTGACCAAGAACTCTTTTGCTGATTTTTTTCCATGCCGCCTTCATGGGGCCGAAAACGGACACATCAAGGGGATGTAGGGTGTGCGTTGTGTGTGGTGGAAAAGCCAGAAAGATAATATTTTTTTCCCTCTGTGAACTTCATAACCTTTACAGACAGGTGACTGCAATGTGAATCAAGGCTAATGATGACAGGTCTAGCTTGAGGAATACTTTCTTCAAATTGACGCATGGACTGAAGAATTATCTCGGAATGTATCCACCCATTTGGAGAAACACACACACAAGTGAGTTTGCTGGTGCGTTTAGTTTCAAGTCATAAGACAATCTCTGTCCTTTGAATATTGTCCAGCAAGGGCCAGTTTGTCCTTAGCGTTCACAGCGAGAGGCACAGTTGTAGTCTCACCACATTCTGCTACCGTCTGTTGATAAATACGCTTGCGTCCTTTCGGAGAGACTATTTTGCCCGGTTTGTTCACATCCACTTTCATCTAGATTCCAAATGTGGTTATGTTTGTCCTTAAGATCATGTTTTTGCAATGTGGCACCTAACACTTCGTAAAATTCGTTGATGACCTATTCTGTAACAGAAGCAGATCTATAATCAGATAAGTTCTCTGGCAGCCTCTTGACAAGTCCTTAAAGTTATTTAAATGAAGTCCACCAGTCCCAGCCAGCTAAATCTTCTTGTTCATTAAAATGATTTATTTTCTACAATTTTAGTTTTTAATAAGTTCAAAAGCTTGGCGCTTAACATCCGTAACACTCAAACCAAAGCCAATTTCTTGCATTTGTATTACGTATTTAACTATTGATTGTTCCTCACTAACTGTAAGCACAAGAGGTCTTCCTTTCTTTGCTACAGAAACATAATTTGGTTCAGGTGATGACATTAAATAACGCTTTAACATGCTGAACTGAACACTGTACTTCTTCTAGGCGTGATACGTTGACCAATCTTCTTGTAACACTCTTTGTACGGCACGCCGCAAGTTGTCAGGCGTATATCGTGTATTTTTTTCACATTCCCCTGGCATGTCCGCAACACGCAATACTGGCCAAGAAACTAGTAACGATATCCCCACTCCTGCCATGAAGCTCTCATCCCCCACCCCCCGGCAAATTGGTGACACAGACTTTTACAGAACCATTGATATTACTTTCCGATAGCTGCAATATGCTGTTCCGTTGCACAACCGTTCGACAGTTCGCGCCATTCTCTACTGCGTAAATACAGTAATCTTTCCACTTACGATCATGACACTTTCACGCTAAGAAAATTACGTCCCCAGGTAAGCTCTGAATACCGCAATTCAAAAAATAATTTAAAAAAGTATTTGACTCACTAGAAAGCAGAGAGTTATTTGTACAAATCACAAAAAGAATATTTTATATGCCACTTAAAATTAAAACATTGTGACTTCTAACAAAATACCCAATACACAGTGCTTGCAACTGAGAAATAAAATAATGTGCAGTTATGTTAGTTCATGTATGAGACGTACATAAGCGCTGCTAGTACCTCTGAATTATACTGACAGTGTACGATAGATGCTGCACTCTCTGAAACACATGGGAAACTACATCGGGAACATCAGGATAAGTTGAAAATAAATCAAATACAAAGCATCGCCAAATTACCAGTACTGCAAATTACCCAGCTCTCCCTTAGTTGAAGACCTGTGTGACTTAGAGGACAGAGAGAGAGAGAGAGAGAGAGAGAGAGAGAGAGAGAGCGAGAGAGAGAGAGAGAGACTTGTATGTAGTAGGATTGCTGTGTTGATGGATACTATTCCTTTAGACACATTTAATAATCTACGTACATACATAAATACAAACATTCATACACACACGCATAGGCCTACATACATACTCACATACATACATACACACATACATACATACAAACATACATACACACATACATACAAACATACATACACACATACATACATACATACATACATACATACATACATACATACATGTGTTTGACTTGACTGTCGTTTAGGCAAAAGTCACGTAACCAAGGTAGCACCCACGATACATTTATAGACTTGGTGAGTTTATGGCTATTTGACTATGTCAGTTCCTACTGCTAGTGTGATGCTTTTGTTATACCAGGAACTCTGAACTCCATAGAATAAACATAATATACTTCTCACATGCATTGTTTTTACTTGTCTGAGACTGGAAACGGACAACCACGCACTTCAAAATTCATTCTAATAAACAGGGAATTTTTCGGAAACAAAATTATTCAACATCTGCACACTGTGTCAATATACTAAATGGAAATACACTTTGTAGGAGGATGGAAGATTATTGTTAAGACACCATGCTCATTAAATCAGTTTCAAAGCCTTCCAGCGTAGTTAAAAATTGCTTTTTCAGAATGTCGTAATTCAAAATAGACTAACTGGACGTATGCAAAACTCAGAATTGTGCCATGAACTTTTCTACAGACGTTCAACCAATACAATCATGTGGTAACTGCTTAAAGTGACATGATAAAAGTCTGTTGGCAACCTTGCACGAGATTTCAGAGCTTGGCTCGTGGCGATGCAGTATTTGGTACGCGCTTCAAGGTCGTCACACTTACATATAGCTCTATAGCTTCTGAGCCTCTAACATGCAGGTAGACAACACCCTTAAGAGCAGACAAGACAAACTTTCTACCCGCTGTAGGCAAAACAGTAATGCTACTGTCTTTATGTACAGAGGACTACATTTTAGCGAAGTGTTTGTAGTAGAGTTTTTTTATGATACTTTAAATGGCGGCATATAATTATATTTGTGCCATATAAGGCATTAATTCTAACGAATTCGTCTCTATTTCCGTTTCATTGAAATTCGTCTAGATATAACAGTCTGCAAAAGCAGTTTTTAGACATTTTGAGGAGGCCAAAACATATTTGTAACAGACCTGCTGTATTTTTTAAAAACACTGAAGCATAGCTACAAGTGTGTTTTCTTACATAAAGATATAAGAGATAAATTCAGCCGTTCTGCCCTGTTAAGAAAAGAAAAACTTAATACAATATTTTATTGCTAATTGTCATCAAGGAAGTATCGATTGTATGTGTGTTAAGCTCTGTGTTTTGAAAATAGTCTTTGAATGTAATATCTCTATGCAGACAACTGTATACAATACCAGCTATGAAAATAATCGTTTGTAAAACATAGCAAGACAAAATAAAGGCTGTATAAAACTTGTAATATAGATGCAATTTCATTATTCACAAGTACAACAAAATTCAACAGGTTACTTCTAAAGAGAAAGGTATATGAAACATTGTCTTGTGGAAATGATGAAGAAACTTATTAGAACCAATGCTCATGGTGGTATGTTATAATTGTAACCAATGCTCCATTGTGGTAAGTTTGATCTGTTTCTGACACATATTTGCATCTAGAATCAAAAATAAAGGTACAGACACAGCTTGTTAAAATGGCACAGAAAGATTCAGATTTATCC
>PNEQ01011539.1:30330-49230 GCA_003012365.1 Medauroidea extradentata | reverse complement strand
GACTTTGTATCTTTTATGGATATCAAGATATTAAACAATACAAAAACCCTTGAAAATGTAAATTTTGGTACACGGTACCGGCCATTTTGTTCTGTAAAATCAAAATGAGGGCAGATAAAAATCAATAACTTTGGGTTTGAACTGTTGAAATATGTACATTATGTGTGACAAAATTTCAAATTTTTTTCAAAATGGGTCACCAACCACCCTTGGGTGATTTTCCATGGAATGACCCAGAAGAAGCCATGAAGGACTTGCGAGAAAGTGCACAAACAGAATTTTATAAATTGTTTATGAAAGTCGAGAAGAAAGCCAATGATATTGAAGTTGATATCATTGCTCCAAGGCGGGCAGGAAGGCAGTTATACAGGATCAACATACTTTCAGCATAGGAAATGACTGAATCGGCGGAAGATTACTACCGAGCAGCAATATTCATTCCTTTTGCAGATAACTTCATAATGCAACTTGGGGAACATCTTTCGCTCTCAGAAAACTTTTAAATAGTTTCATGTGTCTGCTTCCCAAACAATCAACGAAACCTACTGCAGCAGATGTAGAATCAATGAAGGAGCTTGTTAAAACATATATGGCAGATGTAACTTGCAGTGAGCAGGAAGCCATTGGAGAACTACAGATTTGGTACATATTACTTGCTTCTAGACCCCAACCACCTACAAATGCCTTTGATGCTTATTTTAAGTGCAGCGAAACTCAGTTCCCGACAGCGAAAACACTCCTTTGTATACTAACTACATTGCCAATAACAACAGCAACCAATGAGCGATCTTTCTCAAGCCTGAAACGCCTAAATCATATTTGTGAAACTCTATGCAAGAAAGTCGTTTGAATGGTTTGGCACTTTTATAAACATTCATCATGACATTCACATCCAAGTGAAGTGTTGGACGAGTTCAGCAAGAAACCTCGCCGATTAAATTGTCTGTTATTTTTAATTGAACTTTCCAAACTGAGCCAAAAAAAATACATGATTTGCTTTAATAAAGGTTAAATGTTGTGTTACATCCTTTTGCTGATTCATGATTAAACAAGCACTTCACTTTTATTAAAGTAGTTTTTTGTTTCTCATTATATTTCCTTTAATTAAGTAAATTGTGAAGTTCAAACTGCAGGTCATCTATCGACTAGTTTCTAAACGTCGGTCAAACGACACTGATAAAATGTTACACTTCACACATGTTTCTGTAAGTCCTTGCATCAATTTGTATAAAAAAAACAGATTTCAGTACAACAGCAATCTTATTTAAAGCAAAATGTAAAACCATAGAACTTTTAATAATAGTCTGCTAACTTTGCTTTAAACATTTCATTAAACTTTCTAAAAGTTGATTTCGAAAGTATTTAGTTAACCATGAAACAGCAACAAACTGTAGGCATAAACGACAAGTATCTTCTGAACGTGTAAGTAAGTAATTAGAAAAACCTGTAATATTGTTTTATGATAAGACATTAATTAATGTATTGGTATCTAAATGTCATAGATTCAATCAAAAACATACATGACAGTTTGAAAGCATTCGAGTAAGGCTATAATTTGTATTATAACCCATGTCTTAGACTCTGTAATGTTACAGTTACATGCGTAAATTTGTGACCAACATAGTTAGGTTGTATTAAAACTGTGTAGATTAAGAATTAGACATTAATTTGTTAAATCAATTTGATAATTACTATATGCTTAAATTATGTCGTGATTTGAAAACATGTGCGCAACCCTATATCGTTTTATTAATGGATTCCCCTTCCCTTTAGGAAAAGTACTACTTTAGATTGTGTCCAGTCGGGACCGACTTCTGGTTAGCAACCCCCATCCCCTTGAGACATTTCTAGCTACGCCACTGGAAAGGCGTCAACTAGAAGAAGAATTTAAACTTTCACTGACCGAGCAACAACTGTTCAAGAAGATTAGCAACATCAAAACGAAAGTTAAGCAAAATTCAGACGTAAAACAACTGGCAACAAACTAATTAGCTAAAATATTTGGGAACAAGAGATCCTCAAACTCCTACAAGTGAAGTCAAGCCCATCCGTATCAAGAATGGCAGCTAGGTAAGAATAAGTAAAATATTCTGTACGTATATAGTCTATTTTATTCACATGCAACAAGTTGAAGACGAAGAAACAGCTGGGCTCTCAAATAGCGAACCGCAGAGACTAGTGCTACGACAACAGTTGGCAGTGTTAAAACATAAATAACAGAGAAATAAACTGAAAGAAGAAAAATATAAGCTGAACATAGAAGTGCATAGCTAACAAAAGAAAGTCTGCGATGGGAGAAAGAGAAGAAGGAAGGGAAAAGTGAACATGCACAGCCTGTTTATTTCATGTAATGTATGTATATATTTATTTAGACAATATTAAAAATATATAATCTGTCTTCACACATTTCGCTATGTATATGCATAAAGATCATATTGCATATCGTAAACACAGCATCCTTTACATGCTTTCAATCAGGGTCATATCCGGGATGGTTTAAGGGGTTCCTAACCGCCTAGCCTAAAAAGAAATGAGAAGTGTCTAGTAATTATAATAAAATATTAATAACAGTGGTACATTCGTTGTTAAGCTTTAAATAACTGCTTAAGTAGCACTATTATGTACCTCGTAATCCACTTTTGACCCCGGGGAATGTCCCCGTGTCATTTACCTTTTTGAGGCGTGGTAGGTGTTCCTTTAGAGTATTGTCTCCCTCTCCCCAATGCTACTGCTTTCAATGGATAGCGAGTTCCCCAATTCATACTAACTGTTGGTATAGATGTAAATGGAAACTAAACCTAATTATATATGTCATGTACAATGTGAAGATTAATAAGCAGTCTTATGTATAAAACTATTTGCTTTTGGGGAAAAGAGTACAAGGTAATAATAACGTTACGGCTGTATGTCACTACTTTTTATTAACAGCTGATCAATAAATACAAGCCACTTCCCTTTTTTTTCCTTCTTCATTTACTGAACAGTCAGGCAGTGGGAACGTTTGAACCGGGACATCGCACGTTCTGACATGTCCTGTTTGACTGTATTTTCGTTGAGGGGGAAATACGTACAGCAGGTAGTTTGCACGTCATAAACTAGCCCCCTATATCTAAAAAATTGTTACCTTCATTATCACTTACCTATCGTCACAAGGCAGCCCTCAAAAAGTGTTTTATTAAGAAAAAAAATTTGCAAAATGTACCCTTTATCAAATCGCACTAACAACATGTATTTTTAAACTTATTTTTCCGATACCATAAATCGCGTTACTAATTATATTGTAAAATATCTTAACGTAAGAAAGTGTTATCACTTACTTAATCCTACCATCCATGTATGATTGCTGCAATCGCACCTCTTCTTCTCTGACCTATACCCCTCACCCGCAATGCTGTGTCTTCTGCACCACCTGCCTTCTATTCAACAGCATTATTTGGTTCACGAATTTTTTAGTGTTCTTCCTGAAAATGTTTCACAATAATATGGAGCATTACGCAACATACTATCACTGAAGGCACTCTCTCTATAGCCGAACGTATCTTACTTTGTAGAATAGGAAATCTCTGTTTAACCTGACCAAAACACCGTTTGATAATTATTCGCTTCTTTGTAAAGCATACGTTGTACGCTGTCTGTGCTGGAGTCTTTGAGTTCTGATACGAAGCCATTAACCATTGCGCAATCGCGCATCGCTCAGTAATAGAGCACTGACAGTATCACTGGTCATTATTCTACAAACACTAGGATTCTGCCATATATGGGAGTAATGCACAGAATCAGGCTAGTTGACGTCAACGCTGGTAAATGTTTCTTCTGGTTACAAGTAGCTTGTATATTGATGCCGGCAAGACCTTAAATGTTTATGTATTCGTATGTGTTTTTCTTATCAGTACGTGTGTGCAATCCGCAGTCCCGATTGCATCAGGGAATGTATATCTTTCTCAGCATCACGAAGAGCGGCGGCCATTTGAGGAAATTGAACCCAATCTTGAGTCTTTTCATTTAATACTTAATACAACTTCCCGGAATGTATATGACACTGTAGCCTGGGTAAAATCAACATCTTCTGCAACTTAAACTTCAAAGCCAGGATCACCTACGCATCTTAAGAATAATTTCATCTTTTCAACATTGCTGAGTGCTCCGCTTCGTGTATCTGTTGATTCAGGTACAAAATGTTGTGCAAGTCATCGTACATTTTCCTTTTCAAACTTGTACAGTTTCTTATAACTGTGTACGTCTGAATATCTACATTTAGTACATGTTTATTCCGTAATTAACACGGCCATTGCGCTTCTCTGAACCACACTTGAGTAAAGTTGCGACACCTAACTAGGTCTCTCACAAAACGTAAGCAGTTGCTCCGCGTTCAAGATCGTCAAGCAGTTGCTCACGAGAAGGTTGAGCAAAGACATTTTTATTTATATGAAACCGAGCAGTTGTTTTGATTTCATAGGTTTCGAGCAACTGCGTAGTTTCATTTCTACCACTCACTGTTGTAATCACCTGCAGTAATTAATGGAGATCTGCAAATATCGTGTTATCAGTTAGTAGACTGGACCGCAAGTTACTGTGTGTTCACCTGACTGCTAATGCTAGCCGACAGTTGTGTGACGTCACTCAACCAATGATATAAGCTCCACTACGTTGTAATACGGGCTCACATATATACGAAGACATGGAACCAATGACGTCACAGTGTGTGATAGGCGAGTATACGACAGTGAGTCGCCTAGTAACAACACGACATTTACACTTCACTAGTAATTATATGTTTCCATCCGACGAGAAGTTTACAATTCAACATAGACAGTGGAACTGTTGATGCACTGCCACGTGGAATACTCAGTTAAATATTTCTGGATAACTTGTAGCAGGTCATGTCATTGTAACAAGGTAAGCAGC
This sequence comes from Medauroidea extradentata, assembly GCA_003012365.1. Lineage (NCBI taxonomy): Eukaryota > Metazoa > Arthropoda > Insecta > Phasmatodea > Phasmatidae > Medauroidea > Medauroidea extradentata. Next base: position 44,325 of record PNEQ01011539.1, on the reverse strand, counting down.
ATGTTTGTGTATCAACAGTCAGAAGAAGTCCAAGCATCTTGTACACGTGGTACAGCACTGGAGTAAGAGTATCTGCTACCTGGGCTTGTCATCAGTGAAGTAAATAACCTCTGTACAGAGTAAACTTGTCACGTATTACATGTTGACACAAACCATGACCAGTGCTGTGTATGGACGCAAGTCAGCAACAGTACATACTACCCTCTTACCTGAGTAATACTTATTGTATGTTCGTCGTTATATAACATGTTGTATAGATTGTGCCATGAACCATGATACAGTCTCTTCTCACAGCTGTTGCTGGGTACGTTACAAAGCCGATATCTTTACATACTTGTAGGACCAAAGTGTCTATTATTAGAACATGCAGACCGAGAAAGTGGCCAAAGTGGTCGTGACCTGTCGTAAGGAACACGCTAATAGAAAGTTATAATGTACAATAAACACAATATATTTGCTAGACGTGAGGACACATTGTTTACAAAAGTGTCATTCGTATCACGGCCTAAGCTGAGCTAGTGTCTGCAGCGGGCGTACAAGTCTCTGGAGCTAGTGTATGTATCGCGCATACAAGTCTCCAGCAGGAAGATGTCTGGGAGGAGTGAAGGAGGATAGTAGGGCACAGCGCGGCTCGTGAATGGCGGGAACTTGACCCGGCTGGCATGGCGGGAAGGAGGTCATCACAAGACACGCGGCCATAACGGCTCTCGTGCCCGCCAGGTCCCCAGACCTGACACAGGTGCTTCTACCCCCCCCCCTTTCCCCTCACCCTAACCCCTGACACCTGCTGGTCTCGCCTGCACTTACGTCAATGTGGCTGCTGTCTAGCCATGCTATAAGCATTCGCCCAGTTACACTTGCTCGGAAACTATTCAATGTAGTAGAACGCCAGTTGTGCAGGAAATGTACAAAATGTATATCACTGATATTTTTGAACGATTCTTGCAATGCGGGCAAGTTACAAACTAAAGGAAAACTTTGGACATACGCCACTGCATCAAATTGTGTCACAGAAAACCAGAGAATATACACAAACAAACAAGTAAGCAAACAAAAGGAATTTGTTTGCAACTGGCTAGCACAAATAAACATACAATTCCACAAGGAATTTGTCAATTAGTTACAAGGAAAATGAACAGAAACGAGCACCTAGGCACCAAAACACAAACCAAAGGAAAAAAATTAATAAATAACTCAAATTATTCCACAAAAGGAATCCCGTCAGTAAGTTAGGACAAAAAATTATTACAGCACACAGGCAAAACAAACAACAAAATAGCTGGTTGTAGACTACACAACAAAACCACAGACACATTGAGGAAAGCGAACGAATACAAGTAACACAGTAACTGTGGACAGTAAAACAACGAAAACACTGGCAAACACAATGGTTAATTCCTTGTGGAATTGTTTGTGTTTACCTATGTTTTCCCAGACCAAACAAAGTTCCCTTTGATTGTTTACTTGGATGTTTGTTTGTGTTATCTCTGGTTTTCTGTGACACACTATTTGCTGCAATGGCGTGTGTACAAAACACTTGCTTAGTTTGTAATGTAGATATTTGTTTTTATGATTTTATTTTTCAATTACTTAAGGTCAATTAATACTTTAAACAATTTACAAGTTTGGGACGAATAGACGAATTTCTAACAATTTTCTGTGCATTTCCTGAGAGATAATTGTATACATATAAAGTTTTACTAACAGGTAGACATGTTGTAAAATAATATGGTGTCCCCTCCCTCCCATAATTCTCTTCAAATATATACATATCTGAACTTGGCACCACTTGTGACGTCATCAATTATATACTACAATTTTCCGAATTATCAGTATAGTACATCTCTACCCTTGACAAATAACAGAAGTTGTTTACTTGTTGGGTGTTTCAGCATACTAACTTCGGCCGCCATATTGGTTTCAGCTGATATTGATGTTTTATGAGGTTATGTGGCAATCCAGATAAAGAACTGGAAATTTTTTTTCTACCGAAAATACTTTCAGCTGCTTGTAGCCAAATTTACTCCTACAATATTTATTTTTTTGTCCTGTAAAATTTTTTAATTATTATAAAGCTGAATATTGTTATTTTGTTAGTATTAGTTCATCAATGTAAACACTGTTCAAGTAATTTATTTAAATTTTAATTGCTATTCCGTAAAACTTTAAATACCCGCCGCAGTTCCATTCAAATTGTCTGTATTTCTTGTTAGTTACTTATGTTTCTGCTGGGTCTAGTATGGACAGGTGTTTTAACTACCAGGACAAGTACGCACCAGGGGCTAGTATACTTACGTGCGTAGATAGCAAGTATATACTGAGTGTACGGATACAGCCCTAGTGCCACGTGAACATTGTATCTGAGTTGACAAGACCCGTCCTGGAAAGCCCTATAGTAAAGTGGAGTATAGCGTGCATGTTGTGGAACTAGAGGAATGTTCCTGTGGTAGACTTGTATACATATATAAACACAACTACGAAGCACAGAGTAGCGACACTGCACGGCAGATATCTCTGTACGAAACGTTACCTAGCAAGGCGCAACTGGATCATCTATTCACGTTGAAAAGTCAGTTGACATTTGCCGGAATACACAGGATAACATACAGAAAAAAAAAATGTAGTAATCAATTTTACCCTCCTTTTTTTTTTTTTTTTAAACTAAATGTTTTGTTAGAGAGACAGCATTCCGACAGCATAATCACGTACGCCCCAACCGAAATTTAAAAATAACGGTGTCATTGATAGTTGACAGGAAAGTCATTATTTTTAGACACATATTTGCTCTGAAGTTAACAACAGCTATTTTCTAATATTGATATAATTTAGTTTAGATAGGTAGATCGACTTACAAATACATATATTTTTCAATGCATATGTCTGTATAAACTTGTACGACGCAGTCAGAGGATCGAAGTGTTGCCTCTTGACCTTGGTTAGTTGTTGCACTTATGAACGTAGCTACTTGCGTGAAGGTGACATTAAGGTGACCGCCTGGTGGATGTGTTCTGTGTGTTCCAGTCCTAAAGTGCGGTAAGAACGACACATCACGTCTCACGCTAGCCACTAGGCGCTAGTCACTCTACTGGCGTGTCTTGTCGCCGACAACTAGCAACTCTGAGACATTCAGTGGCGACCCTATCATTTGTGACCTCATATTAAAGCTAAATGTGTGTTGTGCAAGTAAATGCCTTTTATAAGATTGTGCGTGAAGACCTTCTTTGGCCTAGCTAACGAGGACCGCTAGAAAGTACAGCAAGGAACATGAAATGTCCACACACACGTGTATCGTATATATTCATTAGCAGACCTCACTCATGAGCCGCTAACATATCTTCAATCAACTTGTACCGGCCTAAGCACTGCACGTTGCTCTATTACCAGGGCAGGCAGGCACCTTAAGGGTGTCCAAGTGCGATACAATCATAATTTTATATTTTTATAAAATATAGTTAGTTTTGTAGACGGCACTTGTGAGCGCAGTTTCCTCTTACAAAACAATTTCAGCTCTCGTAGGTTTCTCATAACGGTGCGTCAAACTCAAAATTTGTTTGTTACGCTGCCATGCAAATAGTGAAAACCAATTAACCTACTTAAATTGAATACCTAATTTACTGTGAATTTACATCCAATGAGCTATGCAATAAAACCTTTAAAAACCCACAATTCCATATTTTGAATTTTTTTAAAAATCACAGAAGTACAGAAAAAACTTTCCACATTTACTAAAAAATGTAAACATAGTTCGCGGGATGTTTCTCAACATTTAATTACGTAGCCCTTGGCATGTTATTTCACAGTGAATTATTTCACTTGCGTAAGTCAACTGGTTTTCACTATTTGCAAGTAAGCAGAACATGCAAAATATGACTTTGACGCCCCTTTATGAGCGAACTATATCACATAAAATTGTTTTGTAAGAGGAAATTGCATCCACAAGTATCGTCTACAAAACTAACAGTATTTCATATAAACATATAATTATAATATCGCCCTTGAACATCCTTAATGTGTGCACGAGATGGGCGTAGTTTCACATAGTCTACCTGCACAACAATCGAAGATGCGAGTGGACGGGTTTACTCATTAAGGATCGGTTTCAATCGCCATATTCAATTTTATTATTTTTCGCTGTTTTGGAGTTCTGAGAAGAAAAAAGTTAAATATGCTATTATACCTCAAAATCTATTTACATTTCGCTACAGTATTGACCTTGCGATTTAGCTGTTGACATATAACTACGCCGCAATCTGTGAGGAAAATTTTTTTATGTTAATTAATTGCCCGAAAAATTACGACCTAACTATATATTACTAGCTCTATTGCAATGCTTGTGTTGTAGCTAAAGGTTCATAAAATTTGCGGTATAGTTGCCGATTTAACATTTTTCTTCTCAGAATTGCAAAAAAGCGAAAAATCATAAAATTAAATATGGTGACTGAAACCGAGACTTAAGGGTGCCGTCTGTCGAGGCCACCGAGTAATCCGCAAACTACGTCCTAATTACAGAACTGCTCTAAGCACGTGCGAGGTCTCTGAACAGTCATACATATAGCACTCAGATAATTTTACAATTGTGCATTCTCATTTCCGGTCCTCCGGTGTTTTGTCGCGGTCAAAAATGGTGAACATTAATAATTTATCGTCACATTTTAGGCGTGAACTTCTTGATGTTGAGTCTATTACAAGGTATGTGCCACAATATAGTGTATTTATTTACGAGCTCGTGTGTTGCAATCGTAACATATTTACATGTGCACTGTAGCTGGACCGAGTCTGCTGCTTGCAAACATGAAGAACATAGTGAAACTTAGATAAGATGCTCTCTGCGCTAATAACCCTCTGTGTACAGTGTTGCACATTAGTTTCCCTCAAGCGCAACATGCTCACACTAACGCCAGACATCGACTAACATACGCAACACTACGACTATGTTCCTTCGTGACAAACTGTCGCAATGAGCGGAGTGAAAGCGCACTGCGACACGTTGTTTCTACATCACCTCTGAGAGTCCCAGGTTAGATGTCTTATCTCTGACGTCATGAATGTCGGAACTACAGTAGTGTGTCCGGGCCCGGCTTGTTTGCAAGCATCTACACAGTCGTTGTGGAACTCCACCACATACAAGCGAATATGGCCGCACTTGGACCAGAGACATTCTCGAGGCAGACACTCTCGCCAGCGGTATACCACATCGTACTTACTTATCATTCAGATAAACAACACACTTTCAAGGACTATCCCAGTATTCGCATGGACCGATTTCAAGGAAAAGAGGAAACTGAAAACAGGATGGCGGGAACCGGGTATCAAACCCGGGTCGTCCCGAGTCCGAGTTGTGTCTATGTAGAACGTGTAACATTTAGAAACGAGTTTGAAAAATCTAGTTTGTCCTCTAAGAACACACTTTGTCAAAGGAAATATAATGCAGATAATTGTCGGAGGTGAAAATACTCTTGTGCGCTATTCGTAGAAGGATGCGATGTAAGCACGTGGTTGGTCATCACAGAACTTGACCTGCGACCTAACTAGGCACGTTATAATTACAAACATGGCTCAGAGCTACTTCTCTCCCTATCCTGGCTTCAAGTTTACATTCACAATTATAACATTTCTCTCATTGATATCACTACATCCTATTATAGTGCTTCGACATTTAGTACCTTTCACATTTAGTCAACAACATTACGTGATGACTCTGATAAAGCAAGCATCTTTTTATGAATTAAAAATATTTCCTGCACTAATGGACGACTTGAAGTACACGCCCCCTGACGTCACCGCAGGGGAAAAGTACTGTGGGAAACAAAGCTTGTTTACAAACATACTGATTTGTTAGTTGGTAACTGCAGAAGGCAAAAATGTTGCGCATTCATAGATTTGCACGCAAGGGTAAAAAAAATTAGTTTAAATTTCATGGTTAAGATACGCAAATACATAATGTTTACCTGAAAAAATGGCAAATTCCAAACAAATAATCAATTTTCTTGACGTACATTTCATCCGGGACATGTGAAGCCAAAAACAGCTAAATGAAGGTTATGTTCGGCTGCGGTATCCATGGAGATAGGAATTGTTTCCCACACCTGACTGAAGCTCCGCCTCTTTTCAAGTCGTCCATTATGTCAGTCAGTTTATTACAGATCTATTATAATACTTCAGTCTAAACAAGTGTTCGTACAGAACAAAACAAGCAATAACCACAACATGGTTAGTGACGTGCTGCAAGTATGCTGATGTGACGAGATTGTACCTGCGTGTGGCTGAGAGAGGACATAGTGACGTGACTGTACCAGGAGACAGTCGACTGTCGCTCTTTACAATGCAAATGGCGGGCCTCAGGTTGCACGGCGCCGAACCTGCAATCATGCCTCCTTCACAAACACTCCCCCCTCCCCCTCCTGCCCGTCACAGTGCACTAGGGCTGTTTTTTAATTCATTGCGCACACGCCTTTCTTTGTCGTGCATGCTCGTCTGTGGCCACGCCCACCCACACCTCCTCACATGCGGGTCTATTATGACGTCGTCGACGTGTCTGGACTCAGCAAGGCTCGAGCGCAGCTCGTGTTTACACGAAGTGTGTAACATTACTGAGCCAATACTTCCCCTGTATGGCACATTCCTTCAATGTCATCTCTTGTGCAGAGAGTAACGTTAATACTCTACACCGTCATAAATAACTTATCCAGGGAGATAAGCATACACATGAAGTTTCACATCACCGCTACGCGCCACGTACAGTCTGTATCATGAAAGAATTCCATATTTTGACATTTCTCTTCTGAGAAATGTACCTGGCTATTCCATTGTTTGGAGCTTTAAACCTACCTGGCTTCGTGGAAAAGCACGGTCTCCACAATCCTGTTTACAGACCTCACTTCTGAGAAGTGAACTGTCAAAATGTGGAATTCTTTCATGAGATAGACTATACTAAACCAGTCAGCTAGTTTCCCTTCGTTATCCCTGTATTTTCATTAGCCGTTACTACACCATTCACACCTCTACCATAGTTCACTTTCTATACAGTTGTTACATCAGGGGCGTCACTTAGGAGGGCAAAAAAAAAAAAAAAGGGGGGGGCAATGTCCCCCCTGGATTTAGAATTTTAAGTGTGTAAAATATTTTTTTTTTTGAAATGTTATTTAAATAATGCTAACTTAAGCACATAAAACTGAAGTTTAATTATTAAAGTTTCTAATTTATATATGCTTAATTAATAAAAAAAGATGCAACAAGGTCACTGTCGCCGAAAAAAAATCTTTACCCCCCCCCCTCCCTATCTTACCCAAGAAAAAACAGAAATTACGCCCTTGTGTTATATTTTGATTCTGATAAAAAGCAGTTCGCAACAATGTTGTAGGTCTTGGAAACAGTACTTATGTCATGCGAGCTGTTTCGACGTGACAATCCACCATGATATGGAATGTGTTTTGTTTCGGCAAGTTTAGTTTCGTCAGAGAACACTTTCTTAGTAGACGCTGCAACATAGATCCAGGTAGGCGACATACTTGCTACCAAACCTGTAGATTATGTACTGGCAACTATCGACACGCACATATTACATGGAGAGATGCAACAGCTGGTCGGGACGGTATGCACTGCATTCTCGCCAACAACGACCGGTCGATACTCGATATCGACATGCAGGCGGCATTCGATACCTCGCCACGGCCATTCTCACGACACCTGACACCACGGCCAGGGGTTTAGGAGCCTTGCAAGCCAGGGCAGGGGGAGAGGGAGGGTGGCAGCTAGATATAGGGTGACACACAGCAGTAGAAAACATCCCTTTGCGCAAGGGTTGTCATACTTCGTGGATAGACTTACTTAAGACTGAACATTAAACACATGAAGAGCTACTTTTAAGTTATTTTTCATAAGTAACACTATCATTCACCTGCGATGCTCGGGCTTCACATGCTAGAAATTTATGCCACAGTAATATTCATACGTCTTTGTTTCTGTCTTTAATTTTGGATGGATTAATACTTACAGAAAAATCATATATATCGTTAATTATAGTAATATACATCGTTGGATCTCTTACTAAGACCATTACGTAGAAAATAAAATAAGCCTACTTTAGCTATCCTATGTTTTAGTATCATTCCAAACAAAACTAAAAAAATCCAATTGTTTTACTTGTAAACATACTGGCGTCGATTTTATTGATGCAGAAAAGGAAAATTATTGATGGTGCAACGTAAGGTAGGGTACATCTCATTGTAAAAGAACGTTAACGTATACAGAGGGCAAACTTGCCAACGCAGTAATATTTTCTATTATTTGCAAGGAAAAATCAAAGGAAACTAGATATCAAAGTAAACTTTGAAACATTACACGTGAAACTCGGTGTTTTATACACAATTTCACATAAATACGACATAAATATAAGTTCCGCTGTGATTATATGAGGGGCGTATGTTCCCAAATACAACATAAACTCTAAGCGTCCCACAACAACCTGCAGTAAAATTTGCCGTGTTTTACTTGTATGTATTGGTAACAATGATCTCGTCATACAATTGCCAGAATAAAAAAGTTGTATAAACAGATACTATAGCGTGAACCGTGAATTCGCAACTGCAAATATATCTGAAGAAACCAAGACTCCATGCAAAGTAAAATACAGTGTTTGATGAAACGTTGACGTCAATATTCGCTCTGCTTCGTTCAATGGCATAACGACAGTTGTGACTTCCGGCGAACACAACATGTCGGAACTCGAACACAAGTTCAAAGTCTTCAAACATACGTCATAAAGCAATAACATGTACTGCACATTAAACTGAAGACGCAGTTTATCTCAGAACAAAAATTCATGTGCCCTCTTTTTTCTATAGTGACAGTCGAGGCAGCTATGAACTACCAATCTCTAAAAAATAGAATGTGAAATAACTGTAGTAATATCAGAAGCCAATTAAAATTAAACAAAAAAGAGCCAAATAATATTGTATGAAAAACGATCTTACACAATTTAAAATACTGTTTGTAATACCACGCCCATTTTTTTTTTATCAGGAAAACAGTGAACCTCTATGTGAACCTCCGAAAATATTTGGCAGTAGGCAGCAACCTGTGAATATTTTACAAAACCCAACAACTGACGAATAAAACATTGTAAAAGTTCCTTTCTACCGCGATACTGATTAATAAATTCCATGTAGAAATCTTTAACCTCACACTTGATCTTAATAATGAATGATCTGTAACTTCTGCAACACTGACTCGTCCAATAAACTCTGCGGCCTGTCAGGAAAGTCATCAGAGGTGTGGATATTGCTTCAGAGAACCAGCACGATCAGCTTCATGGTCAGGAAACACTCAAGTATTCCTCTAAGAGTGATTATCTAAGAGAATCATGGACAACTATCAAGATGACTGCGCCAGTAACCGAACAAGTGCCCTCAGGATGCGAGTCCAATACGCCATCTTGATTGGTCACGTATAACATAACACTGTGGGTGCTTTGTGACTGGACGGCCTTTATTACATGCGGTTTGACTAGCGAACGAAACATAAATTGTACATTACGACGAGCAGAATTCGTTCTGGTTCAACTGTATGCAGACACAACTCACTAAACAAGATAGAAAGTTAACACGATACCAGATTGGAAGCTAGCACTCAGACGGTCCAAGGCTAGTTCTCTAGTACAATAGCCTGCAGATATAATCACTACACATTCTCTAGTCTCTATCCTCGTCTACTGCCCCACACACCTGGTAGGGTAGAGACTAGGTCCTTGTTTAGTTGACTGTTTTTACATTAGCTCAGAGTTGGTCTAGTATACGCTTTGCGTATACGAGACGAAGATTGTAAGCTCCAACACCGGCCACTTGTATACGCCGAACTTATTCGAGGGGAGTAGCGTTCGAGTGGAAGTGTGTATTGTTTAGTCACGTTGACATCCATGAAACGAGAAAGTAATAAGTTTTTACGAGAGGCCGCCAATCACAAGTCCAGTTCATATTATGACACTTGTGCGGCGGTAAATTTTAAAATCGTGGAACAGAACAAAATGAAAACGAACAAAACAAAATTCCTTTTGAATTTTTAAGTATTTATCGATTTAATACATATATTTCGCTGCCTTCTGTGGATCCATAAACCACTTGGGGGAAAAAAAAGTGAAACATTTTAAAACTTTCGTATATAGATAGGCCTAATACTTAATTATAAAAATTATATATTTAACACAATTTTTCTGACGTAGTATATAAAATAATATCGAGTACAAAGAAACTGATTCTAAAAAATTAAATTATTTCTAGTTACGAACGCTGCCTTCTTTATATTTCACTTTTATGTTATAATTTTACAATAATTGCAAGCAAATTTCAATAAGATATCGTATATCACCTTCCACAATCTAACCGAAGGTATTTGTTGCAACACTGTAAGAATATAAACCGTACCCAATGCAAGCTGACGGCCGCTTGGACAGCAAGAGTAGCCAGAACGTTGCGGGAGGAAAAAATGACAGAACTTAATTCGTTCTGAAATGACGGAACGTAAAAAAAGAAAGAAAAAGAAAAATAAAATAAAAAATAATGATTTATGCGAGTTGAATGTGTATCCTTATTTCGTTGATGTTTCGTAAATGTACACAAAATTTTCTTACATGTTCATGACAAATCTTCTGCATCAGTCAAGATACTGTAAGTCAAGTTCAGCTGTGTGGAAAAAAAGTGATTTTATTGATCCTGAGAATCTGTTGCTAATGCGCGTTTTGTTTCGAAACTTATCTTTTTACAAGTAGAAATGTAATATAACTTCGTAATTTGACAATAGATTCACACAATATATGAATGCCGTTAAAATTATTTATAAAAAATATTACACTGTGGGGATTTGAAATTAGGAAAGCTGTAACAGAAAAACCAATACGCTAATCACTCGGTCATCTCCACATTAAATGATTTATTGTAAGCAAATATACATAGGGGTTAGTAAAAAGTCTTCTACGAGTCTTTACAATTTTTATACGGCACTTTTTTCCCAGACACAAAATGTTACGTCGTACATATGACCAACCCAGCCAAAAGTAAACAGTTGATGCACTAAAGATTTTGATGTTTTAGTCAGTATAAATAAATTTATACGGACGTTTTCCAGTTTTGTGTCCCAATGTTGACAAAAAGAATTCCGTATGTTATAAGGGAATATTTTATGAAATTGGTTCATTTCTTAGTTGACATTACGCAACAGGTAATATTATTTTAATATAGAACTAATTATTCATATGTGAGGAAATATTTTATTACAGAAAATGTATACAGCGATGACAATTTTTGTAACTTTATGGCATTTATTGCTTTTATTTGATTATATTAATTTTCCCGGTATCATTACTATTAGTCAATTTTACAAACACTAATCAGTATGCAGACCACACATCCCATTATTAACGTAAAATTTTATTTTATGCTATTGTAAATGTATTTTGGTATGTCACAGATTGTCTAAATAATGTATTATTTCTTGGGGATGAAAGTTATAACTCACGGTTTTTTGTTCATTGACGAAATCTAATATATCATTGGCATAGCTAGAGAGTAAAATAACTAATCGTGACATTTTCGAACGAGCCGGATGTGACTATCGCCGATTTTATTACTTCTTTTATAAGACGCCATACTAATAATAGGAAAGGGGTTTGTGCCACCACTGTTTCGTTTAACCAATCTGCGAATAGGACAGATAGTGAAGAGGTCCACGTCCAGGTTAGCTAGTAAATGTTGGTGCCTCAAGACAAACTTATCTGCATCTTGAAGACGCCATTCCAGAAAGTGCTACTTCTCCTTGTACTACCAACACAAATATGTTGGTCTATTGGCGGTGTATAGCTTCTATAGCCGTGGGATTGTTAGCGATTTATAAGACAGTTCGACTTTCTTTGCTTGGAATCTCAGAGGTTGGAATGAGACTCAGCTCTAGCTACCGGGTCCCTTCCCCTTTATTAGATGTATTTCACATAATTTGTGCTATGAAGATTAAGTTAGTGACACCATAAAGTTCAGTATTTTTTTTTAAATAGGAAATCTCGGTTTGCAACATAAACTAGTTTAACAATCTTAGTTATACAGAGTAACTGCTAACCGTAAAAGCAGAATATTACAAATTTTTTCTTCACTATTTGTAAACTTTACAACACATTCTAAAGACATTTTGTAAGGATGGATGCACATTAAAATAAAATATTTACAGTCTATTACTTACATAACATCACTAACTACACACTGAACATGGTATTCAGCTGAACTAGTTTCTTTGAAATTTTATGAATCATTTTAAAATGTAAAATGTCTTCTTGAAATTAATTTTAATGTTGTACGTTTAATTTTATTTTATATCCGATAATTTCTATAGTTTTCCTACTTATCACTTTTCCCAGTTTGTAAACACGTACATCACAGTTCTGTTAAGTACGTGGGAAACTACTACAATTATTTACCAAGTTTTTTGATGAAATAAATTACCAACTATTTCTTTTTTGCAGACATTGCATGCTTGTCGCACATAAATGTCTATAATAAAAATTTCTATAAGTAATAACAGATCATAAAATACTATGCTTGCCACAAACCGGCAGTATATACGTAACTGTGATTGGGACAGGAGCAAATACTACGCAGAACTTCCGCAGAATTTTAGGAAATAAAAAATTCATAGAACTGTATACATTGTAAATCTAATACGCTTTTTTGTTCTTTACGTTCATAGCATATGTATTCATATTCTACTTCTCCTAACGGTAGTAGCATTAATATTTAACAATAGTCAACAGTGTGTAGACCTACAGTTGTTGCTCTAATCATCGTAGCACTTATAACTAAAGTTGAATCATTAACAGTCCCACACGCTTATAACTCTTGTAAATTTTCATTAAAATAAAATCTTTAATATCAATAAGACAAAAAGAATACAACTAACTGTGTAAAAAAAATTATTTGCCTTGACCAAGTTTTGAACTCACGGCAGCTAAAAAATTCACATATGACGCTACAGCTCTGATCACTTTTGTTTTATTTATTTTTTAAATAAAATGTTTGGTGCAGTGGCGAGGCGTATCTTCCGCATCATTACTGCACCGAAAACTCCCCTAATTAATGTGACTTATTTAAGCAACCAGGAGTAAATGTCGTGAGACAATTGTAGAGAGACAATTTTTTGAGACACATTGAACAAACTCAAATTTTACACATAGCCAGACCAGGGAATCGAACCCAGAACCCCTCGTATCGAGGTCGCTCGCTCAACCATCTAAGTTACGGGGGGTCGGCGCCACTCACCTACTACACCACATGCAATATACAAAGTTATTATTAAGTAATTACGTAACTTGTTAAATTTTTATTTTAGTTACAATTAATTAGTAGTTTTCAACCTCAGTAATTTTGTACTGCTGTTTTATTGTGTTCCGCGCAAGAGACATAATTTTTATATTCCACGTGTGCCGTCAAACAATCTTTATTTCAAGGACGTGGCATTTGCCATGGCGGCCATGTTGTATGTTTATTACACTCGAGGTATACGAGTTGTCATTTCGAACGGTGTTTACCGAGAGAGTACCAACTCGCACGGTATGGACGTAAACAAGGGCTCTCGTATGGTTCGAGCTTATGTTTTTTTTTATTAAATCGTGCGAATTACGACAGAAAATTAAACATTTCGCATACGAATGCAGTTCGAGCTTAGGGCGGGTCTAGTTAACTGAACCACATTGCAATCACAGTAAATCTCCAGTTTGTCCTTCATGAAGTCTGGAGTTTCCCTGTATCTATCGATGACCTCTCGAGGGCGTACTGCCAACTACACGAACCCGCCTCCATCCTCTGCACTTCCACCCTATCAGCTCGCACGATCAAATACTGTCCCCATCTCGCCTGATAGAGAGAGAGTTTGAAGCATCCACCTGGAAACACGACTCTATCGAGCCCCCGCCTAGGAGCTAGACTGCCACGCATACCTTCAAATGTGATATACTTGTGT
>PNEQ01011539.1:8769-30230 GCA_003012365.1 Medauroidea extradentata | reverse complement strand
CGCCCCACCCACTACCCCCTCCCGCGCCCCCTACACGCGCTCAGCTGGGAACACAGAAAACTTGTGTGTACAGAAGTGAACCAACCAAGCCATGACCTTATATCGGGCAAGTATTCTTTGCGAACCACTAAGAAGGGAGATAAAGATAGGGCTGTAATTATCAAATTATGTTTCTGTGCACATTCTGGAATAATAGTAATAACGGTAATCATCCGCCTCCCCCCCCCCCCTCCAAATGAAAGTTATTCGAAATATACGAAACTTCGGCCTGTAAACATACACACGTTGAACGTTGTTTCATAGAAGGGTTTAAAATTGCTGTCAGGTATTTGTGGGCAACCATTTTGTAGTTTATACTTTCTTAAGGTCGTGGTCTGCCGCAATTTTATTTTCATCATCATTATTTTATTTTTCATTTGTACCAGATACTGCATTTTCTTATTATTTTAGACACAAAATATGACTAAATTTGGCTTGTATGAAATGTTTTATCTCTCATAGTTTTCGCGTAATGGCTTGTTAAAGTCATATTTTGCATGTTTCCGTTTTAACAACTACACTTAAACCAACTGAAATACCAAACTCAAAAAAAAAAAAATCACAGTGGATAAAGACGTTGCAGGCTACAATGTCATGTTCATAAAAACAAAGAATATAAACTATTTGTATTAAAAAAACATTGATTTTTTTATTTTTATTTTCAGTTTCAGCATTTTTTTTTTTTTATTATTAAATATACAGTCGCACTCGTGTTCCTGAACCCTATGTGTCTTACCTGATGACGGGAACAGATTCCAGTTCCCGAAACGTCGGTAATACTGACTGTTTGGAAAACTACTGTGTTTTATTTCGTCTCATCGTTTGTGTTGTTTGTTGTTTTTTCTGTTTGTGTCCGACATCTTTGTGTTTTGTTTAGTCTCATCGTTGTGTCGCATGTCAACTTAGGTTTCTTTTTTTATATTTTGTTATTTCTTTTATTTTCTGTTTTGTTCCTTGTTTTATCTGACCAGATTCCAGTTTTGGAATATCATATTGTGTATGTATCCTGATGACTAAAGCATACTCTGCTTATTTATGTTTACTTGTCTTATTTTTATTTTCAATTTTCTTTTGACAGTCATTTATTTCGCAATGGAGTACGTCCAAGCAAATAAATCCAGTCATGCAATCCCATTGCACAGTTCTTTCACGAGACAATTTTCTCTGACAGTGTAGTCTCGAAGTGAGAGCAGCGTCTTACGTCTTGTAAGATTGTATATGACGGTGTAGATGTGTACACGTGTTCAGTCGTAGCTACACCAGAACTATCATTCACACTATCAAATAGAGCCTCAACAATAATGACAGAATAGCAGCGGAGATTAAGACAGTACATTGAAGCCTAGCATACAACCAACATTTGACTCGATAAATATTCATCCATAATTATGATATGTAACTGCGCGAACCAGCCGTTATTAGCTATGTATAAAGGTTCAATTACAGTTTTAATGCGCATAACGTTTTGAAAGCAGTTGAAGTACTTTCACTGGAATGTGTTTTTCTTCGCGTATGCAAGTGCAACGGAAACACATGTCATAGGTCTACGAATATCTGACTCATTGCAACAATGTGTAAAACCAAGATAGGCGATCTTCTTAGCATAGTGCAATACTATAACAATCTGAATGTTCATTCAAATACGCTGGTTCATTTTCTTTCAAATATTATTACTTTTAAGAAGGGGCTTCCTCCTAACACCAACGTAAGTGCGATGTATTGTTAGTAATGTGAAGTAGTATGAACGGAAACCCGCATGTAATTAGTTGGCGCGAAAATGAGAGGCGTTACAAATGAGGGTGGGCGTGTCTTGTGTCGCAGGTCGGACAAGACGCCATCTGTAGCGTCTTTCTTGCTGACGTCACGCCGAGGTGTGGTACTTGTGAGCCATTAATCTTCTTTTTACCGCACTTGTTTTCCTTCCTTCCTTCCCCTGCGACGTTATCAAGCCAGCGCTACCAACAGGTAGCAAGAAAATACCGCCGCCCGCCTACATTTACCGTCCTCGAACAAAAAAAAACACAGTGGGCAGACAAAATATTACATCAAATTCCGAGACTGGCAGCAAAAATTCCAAAGAAAATAAATAACGTGCAGATTTCTTAGTGAGCCGCCATTTTGTCATAACTCCAGTGGCATGGCCAGGAATTGTTACGAGTAGAAGGAAGCGACAACCTTCATTGCGCCGGTCAGTTAAAAAAAAAAAAAAAAAAAAAAAGCGAACAACAAACAATTGATGATATCGTTGAATGTTTGTTACAATAATGCATTATAATAAGAATGTATGGGTTCATGGACACACCATTGCTTATGAATTGTTGATGAAACCTGTATAACGATGATGATGCGAGATTCAAAGACAACAGGACAGTTGAGTGGATGGAAAAGGATTCTTCGTTGATTGAAACCTTCGTCATCGGTTGTCTTATATAGTCATTCGTGTGTTGTCCACTGTCAACCTTGTCGAATTCCTCATTAATTTCACGTTTAGTGTTTGTTTCCGTTTGTTTCTGTCTGTCCTGTTGCAGTTTTACTGAACTTCGTACTCGGAATTTCTTGTTTAGAAGATACCGTCAGTCCGGGCAGAAGTCAACTAAACCAATGATCACGCAGTCTATGAGAGAAGAAAGAAAAGTTTAACAAATTGCAATAGACAACTTATCACGAACATTACAAACAAAACAATAAAATTAAACCATTTGTCCTATCACGAATGTGTTTCCTTTCAGCTATGCCATTGGTCTGCGAATAGACGAAATACGTAAACCAGAAGTAGCTAGATATACTACAATGAGAAGTATCTGGAGGTAAGAAGTTGCTACATTGTTAAGGGCAAACATGCACATACTCTCTGTGTGTGGACAAGAGTGGAGGAACAACATGGGCTCGGGCAGGGCAGTCTTGTTTGTCAAAGAGAAGGATGCAGACTTCAGCAGGGTAGAGAGTGTAGGTAGGGTGAAGGGATGCTGGGCTCCAGTTACAGACAGCGCTGGGACGAAGAGCATCCCCACAGACTCCAACTTTGCACCAACATCAATCTAGAGCGGATCGCGCTCCGGGCAGCCGGAAGTAGGGGAGGGGGGAGGGAATAGCGGACATCCGGGAGGAGGCTGGAGGTGGGACGTCCAGCTAGGACTTCACCTACTATACGAGCAGTGAGGGTGGCGGACATTCAGGGGCTGAGACACGAACACTTACACATTACATTCGCTGTCAAGAGAACATAATTCTGAGCTTAACTTTCGAGTAAAATAGTACGATTATCCAATTCGATTTGGAAACATCATAAAACAGCAACCTTAGGCAATACGTTTAACCGACTTTCTAAGAAAGAGAATGCTTTCTAATAAGGTATTTCTAAAGAACAATCTCTAACGCCGAAATCTCGTACATTTAATTGTGGCGCAAGAGATCTCGTTTAACAAATAAATAATTCTGAGTAAATGTTCGCTCTTACGGCCTCGCTCTCTAGTTTTGCAGTAGTTTCGAAAATATTTTTTAAACTCATTATTACACATATCAAAAATTCATTCCTACAGATTTAACACTCATATATCATTGTTTGTATCTAAATTTTTCTGTTGCAATACACCAAACGGATTTTTATATTTCACCCCTGAAATATCACATATTTTGCTGTCAAAATAAGCCAAAACGAAACAAAATAATATTTTGCTAACAAACGGTACATTAATTTAAAAAACGCTCTGTCAAAATTGTGTATCATATACTGTACATGGTCTCAAAATTTTTCAAAGCGTTTGGTTAAAAGTATTTTACTGTTAAATTATATAACATGCTATCTAAAGAAGCATGAGGAAAACAAATGACAGTGCATACAGTGAGATAGAGATCAATTGTTGCCGTGATAAGTGGGCGTGTGTTGATCACAGCAGCGTAACTTGGCGACGCAGTGGCGGCAACACTACGACCTCATACCTCGTTGATCGCTGCAGTGCGTGCAGATATGGGCTGATACATACAACACAGGAAGGCTGGCTCGTTATTATGGGTCAGCACGTTCATAATGCACTTCCCCTCGTTGTAACGTTAATCTGCGCCTAGCATGCTCAACACCTTCCTTACCTGCTACCCTTATCTCAGCCACAGTCGAGGACGTTAAACAAGGCTACCAACACTTTATTCTCTCCCGAGAAACAAATTTCCGTCGAGGCCAAGTAAAAGTCAGCGGGAGATTATACTATAATTACCAAAACTGTTTCTTACGTGATAAGCAAAGTTGTTGGTCGCCGCTAGAAAGTGTTGGCAGCCCAGAACGTCAGACAGTGAGCATAACTCTGCGGATAACATTATACTTGACAACTGCATATATAGATCGTTGTTCTACAGGATATGTCTAGTATGTCTGAGGTCTAGAGACTATATATAAAGGCGACACATGTAAGCGAACTAGTTACACAATAGCCTCTACGTGCCTGGCAATGGACTGAGGCAGTCTCGCCTGACACAGTAATTACACGAGGTAGTAACGAACTTCAGGCAATTCTGCACGACCCTCTGGTTTTAAATACCTCGCAGTCGAATGTTCCTTCATATAAATGACGGTGAGAACAGTCGTTCTAGCTGGTTTCATTTCCACGGAATGAACATTGGAAACGTGATTAGAAAAACGAAACCGTGCCTAGCGACACGAATACATTTTAGTGCTATTCGTGCACAGACGGAATAAAGTAAAGTAAACTGAAGTAAAACATTCAAGTAAGTATTACATTACAAAACCAACGTTGTATTTAAGAAAAGATGCGTGTTTCTATATGTACTTGAAAACGTGCATGTTTCTGCTACATGCTCGGAGACAATGTACAGTTCTCGCCAAGCACAGCTCCCCTTGCAACACCTCACTGCAACAGGCAGCTAGATAGCGGTACATATTGCGTGTCGACACGAGGGTGCGGTGTTACTTGGAAGGTCACGACATTAGTTACTAAGACTCTTGTCATGTAGGAGGGGAAGTCACGTGTGTGTAATATATGACAGTCTACTGCTGTTACCAGCTACATTTACATCATGTACAGTTCCTTCCGTGAATAATCACATAAATGTTTTCCCCGCCGCGTAATTAAGGCTGCTTGGAAGGGGGGAGGGCGTGCCTCCGGGAAAAATCTGGGTCATTCCTCTCCTCGTCGTCGTGGGAGCACGCCCTCTACTTCGCCGACAATAACTTCTCCTTGCTTCGTCACACGACTTAGATAAACTAGCTCCTAGACAAGATATATATATCCCCGGGTTCACAACGTGTACACTCGCTGTGTGGTCACTAACACAGCAGTAGGATACACCGTCATTGTACACCTGCACTTAGTACTGACGTGACACTTCAACAAGTGTAGCAATATCAACACTTCTTTGCCTCATATGCACTCAGACTTCTATTTAACAACGAACACAATATAACCAACGGGCGTGCTTATTTAAATGTCGACAACACAGAAACCAAGCAGTTTCAAAATGCAGGCTTGCCAAACACAACCAATAGCTAGTGCCACGATTTTGTCGCGAAAAGATTTGTGCCCCACTTTGTTTCAGTCTCTCTCGTGCACATCGGTAGCTTTGCTTCATGGTTATTGGCAGCGCGTCTTTGTTCAGACACATCTCATTTGACTTCACCAATCAGAATAAGATTATTGTGACTCCTTACGTCTGTAATTTGCCAAGGCAAGTGAGAGAGGAATTATCCAATTACAGGCGATGTAGCAGACCTATAGGCGTGCACATGACGCATCGAAACCAAATGTTGCACAAATCTTTTCACCATAAAATCGTGGCTCTACCAATAACACTACAAGGAATGGCAATGTCTTTATTGATGCCCGCTTTGATTTCGTACAGTACTGATCATAACTTTCCTATTTTACTTTAACATCAACATCGCTTACCTCTTCCCTTGTTTAAATTTATAGCGAGTGCAATTACATATATTTTCTTATTGAAATATAACGGCTGAACTACTGTCAAATAAATAAGATGTTTATGACAACTATTTTTTTCTCTACCGATTAAACAGTTAAACTCGCAAGCAGAAAGTAATACGCCATATTATATATTATCCCCCCTCCCTCCCCAAGTGTCTGGCCAATGTTCGACAAATAGCACCCAGTACGTTGTCCAGGCGATCGCAGATACTGTAGTTGTACGGCGAACAAAGCCGCAGGTTCAACAACATAACAAATAATTGACTGGGATAAGGAAACAAATACTTCACCAAACATTCTCTAAATTACCCTCCTCCAAAGACCTACTTAAGAAACGAAAAATAAGTTATTTAGCGAAATGATTACGAATTCAAATTATATGTCTGTTCCAACGCAAGCGTTCTTGAAATACGTTTACTTAGTACGTTGACAAATTAAACATAATAACGAAAATTTCGCTATGAATACCACAGTTGTGAAACTTGTCTCGTCATCGTCCATGATGCGAGTTCTGAGGTTGGTATAACCTAGAGGAGGGGAGGGGGGATTCTAGACAACCATGGACATCTGCGGAGATAGTTTCTCGTTGTATAACCCGGGACCACGGCCGTAGAAGAACAGGTCTGGATACTCGCCTGGATATTTGACCCCCTTGTTGTTTGGCTGCAGTTCACCAAGTTACCGAGAATATTGTGTTTTATTGGCGCTGCAATCAGGGAAGTCGGACTAAACTCCGCCCACTTCCTTTCCGCTAAGATAAGCAATTTATGAAAAAGTATTTTTTATCAATTTATGAAATACTTTCTTCGCTCACAATTTTAAGAAAAGGCTCCAGCAATCTTTATTTACTTTATAAATTTAACAATGAAAAAAAGTGGACGGAGTTTGAGTCCGACCGCCCGGAAAACAGCGCCAAAAAGTACGACATTCTCGGTAACTTGACGAACTACAGCCAAACAACAAGGGGGTCAAGCAAAATACATTGGTAGATAGGCGAGTGTCCAGGCCTGTTCTTCTACGGCCGTGTTCTGCGCTAACTGTTACGAAATATTAAGAGGACTGTGTACTTAGCCATTGGACGGTGTTGTGGCGTGTCACGTGAACACTTTTTTACGCAAAACCACCAAACTTATTGTTATTGTTATGTATGAAAAGTGCACCCACTTTTAACTACGTATGGCACTTCTTGAAAATTCAGCATGCTTCTTAGTAACATGACTTTCGGGCCGCTGAAAATGGCTAAAAACTTTTTTTTTTTTAAAGACTGCTGTAACTCTGAGAATACTACCTGAATCCGTAAATTGCAAAATGAGATGCATACATTGGTCTCTACGTCAAAGTATGCAAAAAAAATTTTAGGGTCACAGCTTAAAGTCCCACAGGAAAATCTACGAAAACATTGCACGCCAGTATAGCGAGCTGCGAATAGAGAACCTGTGCCTATCGTCAATGCATGGCTAGAGATGATTGTTTATCGCGGGAAAAACTTGACTGTTTGCAGGATATCAACACACGTTCAACTTTTCACTGGCTTTCTCTTGTACGTGGAGTGGCTGCTCTATTTCACTGAGCCAATAAGAATCTCCCTATTGTACAGTTGACATACATAGAAAATAAGTTTCTTTATATATAAAAGTGTCTCAAGTCACCCTATCTTACGGTACTTTGTATTTGTGAAAATTAATTTACGGGCTTAGTTACAGTTGCTTGGTTGTAAATTTAATTATCGTTAAGTTGACATAATTTCGGTAATGTTGTGGTTCATTGCTAATTAACTTGATAGTATTTAAGTTAAGTGACACTTACTAGAGTATCCGGCTAACTTATTGTATTTTATTAATAGTTTAGTTGCGTAAGTCAGCGGCAAACACACGTGTGTATGTATGAAACTTGTATGGACGTGACGAAGTTAAAGTGAACTGTTGACATCGCCACAAGTAAAGGCGGTTGATAACAATACGATGATAATGATAACAATAATGATAATGAGGACTGACGTTCCTCAGACGTGTACAACACGTAAACTCCAGTGTTCAAACATAGAGTACTGAAGTAATGTGTAATATTGGCTGCACTGTGGCACAAGTAGTTGTAACGAGCACCATTATGCGCCTCCCTGGGTGAAGTCTGGCATGTGTCTATCAGAGTCCGTCGACAGTCTACCCTACCCTCGAGCTTTACAGAACCTATGACGTCAGAGTGCGGGTCACACACGAGGCGTGTATGTGCGGGTCGTGAACCGCTCGCTTTCCTTCCTGGCTCGCGCCCCATTTCACTGCCCCATTCGACTGCGCCCACAAACCTCACCCCACACGCCAAATTCTTCCATCAACCGGCGCGTTAGAAAAAATGCGCGGCCCACTCTTCCTCTGTTCTCGTTCGACTTCCATATCCCCTTGCCACCACCAAGAACTGACTTCTTTTGTTTCATCCCATTTTCTCGCCCCCCTCCCCCCCCCCCCCCCCCCCCCCCCCCCCCCCACCCCCCCTCTTTTTTTCCCCCCCCTTTTCCCCCCCCCCCCCCCCCCCCCCCCCGCTCAGCACTCCCTCTCATGACGTTGTTTCCCGCAGCCTGCGTCCTGAACAGCCTTGCTACTGCGGGAAAACACCGCGCACTTTAACCTGCTGCTGAAATGGTTTCCTGAACGGCGTGAATAC
The DNA here is from genome assembly GCA_003012365.1 of Medauroidea extradentata. NCBI lineage: Eukaryota > Metazoa > Arthropoda > Insecta > Phasmatodea > Phasmatidae > Medauroidea > Medauroidea extradentata. The sequence goes on along the minus strand of PNEQ01011539.1, from coordinate 21,600 downwards.
ATCTGGTCCAGGGAGAAGGTGATAGGAGAATGGGAGTGTTTCTCGTAGCGAAATCCAGTCCACGTTATGACATACATAACACCCGCTTCTACCAACAAACGACGTATTGACACGAGTACAAGCCGCGGGTCTGTACTGGTGTATTATATCCAGGTCCTCTGGGTTGTGCGCTGTCGTATATAGCCTTCTCTCCAGTACACACGCTCCACCGAACATCAAGAAAACCAACCAAGAGAGATTTCTTCTTTTCTTATTTTCAGTAGTTGTTTGGAAACTTTTCTTAGCCGTACTTCTCTCTCGTTTATATCCCCCCCCCCCTTCCCAACAGTTCAACCCCACACAAACTTCTGCCCACTCCTTTCCTGCTTGCGACGGGACAGGACGAAGGGCCACATACCGATTACATGGCCTTGTCGGAGAGGAAAACAGCTAGATATGCGTTTTACACGCACACGCAGAGTTGCCAACTTGGTGATTCTATCACCCGATCTGATTGTTTCAGTAAGCCGTAAGGTGGTCGAATTTTATCATTCCCACGTGTGTTACAATTTATTTATTTCTACAGATGTCTGAGGATACATGTGGCTATTTGATAAAAATAACCTACTTCTTGCGCTAATTTGTGCATGTCTTTTATTATTTTTAACAAATACGTAAGCTAAAATTTTCTGGAACAGCCACTTTCCTGGCTAAATAGTCAACAGTCACTTCCTAATATCATTGGTGTAACATCAAATATGTTATTCTTGATGAAAAGGAACATCACGTGTTTATAATGCACGGAGTGTAAGCTGTACCGCACGCTCCTAGTACGGTATTTAGATATAATCCTACGTCCCTCCACATTGTCAACCAGCCCAACCCACAACTACAATACTTCTTGAACTGATCACTTACATACAGTAACATGTAGAAATGTTAATGTACTTTGCATAATATCTCAAGTTTTACCAATACGATCTGTTAACATGCAAGCGTTTGCTTATCCACACGAAACAAGGTAAAGTAATTATGCACAGGATTTCTGGTGACTTTTAGGGATGGTTTAAAGAATGCCTCAGAAAGGAATGACAACACTGGGCGGTCATTCAGGGCGTGCTTGGAGAGTACGGAGACTGCGTGCTTGGAGAGTACGAGGACGGACAACTGTAGGTCTATGTAACATGTAACAAGGGCGGTAATACAGAGGAGATCGCATACAACTAAGCACAGGAAGAAGTGACCTAGAGTTGAGAGAAGTGAAATTGGACCGCGGCAGACTGCGGAAGAAATAGCCGCAGTCACGACACAACTCGATTAAGCCTTATAGAGAAGTATAGGCTGAGAAGGGCTGGGTGGGAGGGGGAGGTAACTGCCGCAGTGCTCTATAGACTCTAGCTGCAACATCTACGTGTTTGTGTCATTATCACAACTGTCCTGTGACTTGCAAGTCCTGAGCAATTCACGATGTTGTATACTTGTCTGCATACTACTTGACTAAATTGTACTGCAGAACTGCGCAAATATAAAACCTTCAAGTAAACAAGTACCTAGTATCGTCCTGCCTGGTCTGTAGTGAAACTGTCTGTTCAATGGAACAACACACAATACACAAACATGCAAGGCTCAGTGATGTTTATTACAGTATAGCTAATTAAACTCACGAAATATTTCCCAGTGTACTTATACAGAACATCTAATTAATAACGCCACTTCTCATCAGTAGCGTAAAATACCGCGGAGCACATCACCAACCACGACACAGGAAACAAATACAAAGAACAGCTAGTATGTTGTAGGAGTGTAGCAATGGGCAACCACTCTATAATGAACAACTTGAAGGCCACATTTATCAAGACTTCACTTAAACCACTCTTGCCCTTCACTGTTCCACGACATATCCGCGGTCTCTACCCACGATGCCTCAAGGCAATGGCGTCGACGCGAACACGTGGACGGTCGTATTTACAGAGGACGGTCTGCGATGAGTCTTTGTAGGTGAAGAGGAAGGAGGGAATAGAGGGTAATTTAATTTCCTCGGGCAAACAGTCGTTTCCAGAGGCGTGCTTTTCACGGCCGACGACGTAAATTAATAAGCCAAGCCTGGTCGTGGAGGTGGAGTAGGCAAGCCCTTACTACCGTCGATAGCACGCAGAGAATGGCCCTTTTCTTCCCCGGACTTGCCTGCTGATGACGTAACATCGCTGGACACACACTGATACTGATAAGTACTAGCAAGACAGTGAAACTATACAGGGTGTGTATAAATTACCATCACTCAGTATAACGGCTTGAAGTACGGGTCGAGACGTATGTCTACATGCAGTTTCCCCGCGACAAACAAAACAACATGCTGACCTCTCCCACGTGTGTTATTACACTGTACGTGTTGCTTTTATTCTGGGTCCACTTACAAGAAAATCTGGGACTAGTACAGAACCACTGTACCTAACTCACATTGTTCTACAACACTAATATCTGGGAGCCCATGAAGAGTCGCTGACCCGACCCGTGTCAACGAGACTTCCTCACGCTGTACAAGAGACTGTGTCGTACATCAGCCTTCATGAAACACAACAGGCAATGTTTCATTTAAGAGTGCGTGGTAGATAAATAAACACTGAAAACATAAATTTATTCATACACTTTATTTAAAGCCAATATGGATACAATACTCAATGGCAATCCTAGATAATGGTATTTGGCAACTTTATGAGTAAATATTTATCCAAAATTAGTAATTCGTTACGCGTGATCTCTTGCGCCGCAGTTAAATGCACGAGGTTCCGGCGTCAGAGATTGTGCCTCAGAAGTTCGTAACACTGGAAACAATTTTGTTCGAAACGATGGTTAAACTATTGTCTAGGATTGCTATTGTTTAATTTTTGCAAATTGGCTTCAAGAAACCTACAGTTATAGATTAATGCTTTTAGCGTTGAATTATGTACCACGCCCTCTTAAGATGACAGCTTCCTCGTAATCGTGTTTCCAACTATACATTAATGCTCGGGCAGTTATTTTACCAGAAAGTTAAGTAGGAAGTTGAGAATGTGTCCAGTTATCACATGTAATTACACATCTTTACTGTTTTGTTTTGAACATTAACGAAGTGATTAATGATTTGTCTTGACTCGGTAAATAAAGATACCAATCACTTCACGTAAGCTTACAACATTACGTGTTAAGTAATGATTTATGTCACTACTGGTTCTGAATTGCTAAATCAAGTTATAAAACGAGTTACAAGTAAGTAAACAAAACATTAATAAATATAGGAATCTTCCTAGTATGGCCTCCAGAGACTTGTGCAATCTGTAGACGACCAACTGGGGCAGGTTACGGCAGACACATGACAATAAACATGTGTCTTGTGCACGAAACAAGCAGCTTCACATACAAACACATGGCTGAACACGACACATAAACAGACGAAACTTATTCTTTAGTGTCAGCATGGCTGATGGGTCTTATCGGACGAAACTGACGACCAAAACCGAATATACTGTCGTTAGATATTATATGAGTAAGTTAGACACAGAAAATATGCCGTGTCCAGCGATCATTAAGTAATGGCCGCTAATTTATTACTTATTTACTATTGGCTCAGAGCCTCGGCCAACTGCTTGAAGAGAACCAAACACTCAGGTTTGGTTGGTCCTTCATTATTGGCTCAGCGCCCTGCTAGCAGTGTCAAATAAGGCAAGAGTAATTTATAAATGTGGCACATAATTATTTAGCCTGAGCCCAAAACAAAGCGCTGATTCGCCGAGTCTCTACTGCTCGGCGCGACTATCGTTGCCTCGACTACTCTAGCGTGCAGAGGGAGACAGGCGGGCGGCAGGTTCACCAACCTCGTGGTAGGAAAACAAAACAAGAGGTGCTGGCAGAGGAGAAGACGAGGCAAGTTAGTAGAGAGAATCAGGCGGTTCGGAGCCACGGCGCGGCGGGGAACAGGTCGAGCGACTGGCAGCTCGCACGCGGCACTGGCAAAATAAAAACACGACTCCGAGACTATAATTATCTGTTGGGCGCGTACAACTGAGACGAGCTGGGCGCAGCAGCAGCAGTTGCCACGTATTACACTGCAGCTGTGTTGCCAAGTCATCTCCAGCTGGGATCACATTGACAAGACAATGCGAACTGAACTACCAAGTAAACAATCAACATTCACATTTATGTCTTGTCGTGCTACGTTGTAGAGTTTGCAACCTTGCAAATCTGAAGAAGTCGACTATTTATCCTGCTGTGGTATATTTGCAGGAAAATTGTTAAAACTGTTTGTGTGTTATTAATAATTTATGTAATAAACTCGTAACACTATACCTAGCTATCACACATTCCCTGTCAACAATGTGTGTTAAAACATTTTATTCAAACTTGGGAACTTATGTCACCGCCTTCAAAGTTAAGTTATTAAAAGAAAGCCTCCCAAATAGTTCAAACTGTTAGTGAAAAGAGAGTTCACGGCTTAAAGTAAGTTGCCACGTAGACGCTATTGTCGCGACTGTGTTGTTCTTGCAGTGTCGTGGGGTCCGTGTGACTCCATAGTTCGAGTCGAGACAGAAAGTCATCACACATGTGTATTCAACACGTGCATGTATGTACTAACAAATAACATAATACTCGCATATGTTATACTAATCTCACAACACAAGCTGAACATACATCATCGTGTCAGATCGTATAGTTAGAGACCTAAAAAATGGCGTTTTCTTTTGGTCCCAAGCTATAATTCCAGCAACTATATGTTCGTTCCACTTTCGCTATTGGCCCGTGACTTATTTGACACTCGCTGTAAGTGGATTAGCCAATAGTACAGAAGCAACTACATATCACTGCATCGTAGAGCAGCCAGTGAGTAGATAATGTCTGCTTGAATACACACATGTTCTTGCAGGCTAGCCTACATGTCTGTGAACACGCGAATTTTTCCCGTCTCTACATATAGTTGACTCTTCCGCCATTGTAGCTCTACTCTCAGACCCGCCAACCAGCTCAGTTCTTGTAAAATACTTAGTGGTTGAGAGTGTATATTTTCTGACTGAGCATCATCGTCGAACTCCCAGTCCACCTCCCCCTCAGATTCTCCGCTACCCTCTTACCAGCGAGGCAAATTGAAACTGAAATGTTTTCAGCCCTCCAGGAAGCCGAACGAACGGAGAAACACGAGTAACAATTGGCGAACACGGACTCTTTGTTCGATCATCCAACACCTTCCTCCCTCCTCCAGACAGCTTCCCTCCGTCCAATGAAGGTGAATTGTTTTGCGAGGAATTAAGGCCCTGGTGAAATTCAATTACGATCGCCCGAAGTGAGGCGCGGTTTCGGATCGCGAGGAAAACACAATTACGTGCGGCGTTATTTCTGCGGTCGCACGACGACGTCCTGTGTACGGCAATAACCTGCTGTTGAGCCTCGTTGCCTGTAAGTTTGGGCCGCGAGCCAAGGTGCGCCTTGAATATTTACCACTTCTCTGCTTTGTATACGCCGAGAATTATACACTTCTGTCACATAATAAAAGTTAAATACCTAACTATGAAATAAGAACATTTTAAAAAACACTTTCTGTGCTATTACACACATTTTTGCTGCGGAAGAGGAAAATTTTGTTCAAAGACGAACTACTGCGAAGTAGTTTTCTCGAAAAGAATTATTTTTGTTATGTACAGTATAAGCATAAAGATAAAATACTTTACAGTCAAAAATAGTTCTGCCGTCATACTTGTGGCAATGTTAGTTGTTAAGTTTACAATACAAATTTAAACTCACATTATGAAATTTTGTTACAAAAAACACGTCATCATAGAAAACACAGGGAAAATGTCAAGATCGGTGTGTAGGTGAGTGACTGTCAAGTGTTTCTTTGTTGTTAAGAAAGATTTATTCACATAGTCTTAACAGTCTCAAATAATTTCTTTTCTTGTAACGTGCCGTTTTGTTATACGGTTACTTAAGGTTCGTGGATTACATTCACGACCAACTACAATTACTTCGCACATTCGCTTGTGTAACAATCACAATAGGTCCATTACTTCGTCTGATATTTCAGGTAATTATGAAAGAATTGCACTATAGTAATACATCGTGTTATAGCAGTATGTCAGCGAGCAGCCATTTCAGATAGTAATAACTTAAAAACTATGCAAGATAATAGCAAATGGTTTCAAAGCGTGATAAGATACATCATAGTATGTTCAGGGTCACAAAGATTTGACATGAAATACGGACGTCACAGGAGAAAGCTCAGATTGTTGAAGGCCGACACTCCAGTGTAAAGATGCTTCTAGACACAATATGGGAGGGAACTTCCAACTATTGAAACTTGGTATAAGTTATTTATGGAAACAAGCAATGTTGCCTGTATACAGGCGGCAGGTCGACCATCTGCTTGATACGTCACCAAAGACAAGGTACAGCAGGTGTTTGTATGTAATTATCAATGATTACGGCAGCCAGACAGTTGCAACTGTACGAAGACTTGTACTACAGGTTGCCAGACATGCAGTTAAAGCTAGCAACGAACCTCGCTGCGAACAGTTTGCAGTGGAAATACTAGCCCAATACAGACGTGAGACGATGTGCGTGTTGGAAGACTGTCGCGTGCGGTGCTAGTGACGTCACGAAAACTAACAGGGACATGAAAACTTTCCAAGGACATTATTTATATATTTGATCAATGTTAAATATGTTCTGTAACTTCTGTCATTTGCATATTTGTACTTGACTCTACGTAAATTTTTATTGTAAATGAATGTTAGGGTAGTGCATATATACATAGTTACTGTATAGTTTCAATAATTATTTTTGTTTTCTAAGTTTATTTATGTGTCACTGCGGAGCGCTAGCGGGGTGTGTTAGGGATAAGGGTGGGGGGGGGGGGGGGGGGGGGGGGGGGGGGGGGGGGGGGGGGGGGGGGGGGGGGGGGGTTTATGAGCTGGGCTCGCAGCAGTAGAAGCAGTGTGTGTGGCTGGCTTGGCGGCCAACAGCGTGGGTCAAGCCAGGACTAGGGCACTTCGGCTGCGGGGTTCAACTACGCAGCATACTGTATATGAAATTAGTTTGTTATATTAGCATCAGTAAATGACATCCTCTCGCTTCCACACACATACATATTAGTCATGCGAGCTAGGAAAGTCCTGGCGATACAAAGAGGGGAAAATTCCTCCTCCTTCTGCCCCTAACCAGCGAAGGTGTGCGCATCTGCTGATTAGTTGTAGCTGCTAATGGCACACTCTTACTGGTTGGAAGGGGAAATGTGGGGCGTGTAGCTGCGCAGTAGGTACAATTTCACGTCCGCTGCATCACTCTCTCAAAACCTTTCCTAGGCTGCGGGACCAGTACACATAACATTGTATAATGCACTGTCACATCCTGTCAAATACTCCCACATCCGCCATATAGGACACTAATAATGGCATCAGCATACTTGTATTCATAATATCATTCAATTATCTAACAATTATTTTACTACTGGTTACCTTGCAAACCACTGAAATAAACTAAAACTACAGTTTTTCGGACCTATGTTTGTAAATACCTTTTTTCTTTTCCTGTAAACCTATAGTTCGCACAGCACTTTGCAAAAAACGTTTCAAACATTTACTAGAAACCTGTTAAGACGAGTGTAGAAGTACCTCCGTCACATATGTTAGTGGTTTTATGTACGCTATATCACGTACGGAGAATACATTTAGCATTGATATGTTGTGGAAAAAAACTAAACACATCTTCAAGTATCTCTACGCTTACGAATATGTATTTTACACATGATGTTGCACTTATATAAAGTGAAGGTAAACTTCTGTAAAAAACTATTCACTTCCAAGTGAAGTGAGCACTCGGTCCTGGTTCTTCCGGCCAGTTGTAATATCCACATTATTTATTAAACATAAACACACGTAATAAATACATTATTAGAGACATGAACTTTTCGCGAAAAGAAATTTGCCTCACTTTGTGTCAGTGACTTGTGTGCACGTCTGCAGACTTGCTTCACGGTCAGAGATTGGATGTTTTGACATTCGTTGTGTCGTGGGGTTTTATACTCAAATCACAGACGTGTGGTGTTACAGTAACCTTATTGTGATTGGTATAGTCAAATGAGAAACGTCACAGTTCAAAGGCACGCTGCCAATATCTATGAAGCAGAACTGCAGACGTGCACATAAGGCACTGGAACAAAGTGGGGCAAAATTCTTTTCGCGAAAAGTTCATGTCTCTATTAACATTATATATATTTTATCACAAAAAATGAACATGAGACTAGAACGAAACAGCCTACTATTGCATTGGTTGCCAATAAATACTGCACACCAGGTGTGTGTCTGGCCTCTACACTTGAGTACACTTGAGTAGACTTGAGAGTAGATATTACTACAAGTGTCGCAGTCTACAGCTGAGGGTACAGCCTAACTCCTTACACGAGAGGAGCGAACACTTAGGAGAATATCCTCGTAATATCAGCCACAAACATACCTCACTTTTATTACATCTGCACGACCCACTATAGCACAAGGAGGGGGTTACATGGCACAGCCAGTCGAGATTGTCTCGTTTGACGATATGTACGAGACAGGTGGGAAATGAGAAAAAGCGAGCAAGACAGAGATATGTCAGGTGGATGGGGGGGGGGGGGTAGGACTTTGTTCTCTGAGGACCCGCTGTGTCACAATCTTTCAAGCAACACTCGCACCTTACACCGCTACAAGGTGAACCACGGTGACTACTGTGGCACGACAACACCGCCTCTAGACATTACAGTCCAGCGTTAATATACTGTTGCAACAGGGAAGTATTTGCATCCCTACTGTACTGCTCTTTCCACACACGTACATTCATTCCTTCTTTTAATTCACAGCGGAAATTAACGCGATATGCACTTAAAAAGTCATAGTTTTATCATTGCACTAACGCTGACCATTTCTAACATGTAACACTGATAGCAATTCCCCACAAAATATATTTCGGTTCCATAGTTTTCGCACAAGCTCACGTGAAAGTAGCCTTGTAACTATTTCCGCTACTTAACCAAAGTAAAAACTATTCAAACGATATGAATGAAATAATTTAGGTGCAAGTAGCGAAAATAGTAGAATCACTGCTCTGGCATGCATTTGTACGAAAACTATGGAATCGAAACATAGCTAAATTGAAGGGAAATTATATTAATTAAATATGTAACAGTTGGGCAGCACTTTGCTACAATTATAAAATAACGAATACTTCGCTGTAGAGCGCTCTTCGCTGAATTGTATTCTCTTATAGTTGACCAAACAAGAAAATTCATATTACCAACATAAAATATGCGAATAAGAAACAGAATTAATTGAAAAGTTATATTAAAATGAAATCGGTAGCTCACTAATCATATATTCATAAACACGTAGACCAATTCTGTAGCAGACTTGACATTGGTGGAGATCTTAACATTCACATTATTGTCAGATAACAGGTTGGACTCCACAGTTGTGGTGCTACGCCTCAGAACTCCTTCAACCAATAGTACAAGCTCAACTGTAACATGCCCACTATAATGTAATATAAAAGACCCGGAGGCAATAAGAAGAGGCGGGAAACATTTGCGTGTTCGCTGACGTGTAGGCCTAGCCTTCAAGAATATGTGTGCTCAAGAAGACAACAGCTGTTCATTGGCTGCTCGTTGACACAGTAAAATGGGCCCGCAATTAGTTACATTGTTATTACTGGCTCAGAGACTTCAAGGTGGAGTCAAATAAGTCAACGGCCAATCGTGAATGTAGCACGAACTTAGTGTTGATGGAATTCTAGGTTGTGCCTGAGACCAAACACGAATTTGTCAGGTCTCTAGCAATGACACCACCGAGTGTGCTCGCGTGAGTACTGTATAGGCCAGTGGATTCCAGCCTGTCGCATGACAATACAGCGGAATGTACACGTGTATAGTTACTGGCTACACGCGGCTCTATACGCGGTATGTCTATTGGTCGAGTCTCGCTCTGAAGTGAGTCAGCGGTCGCTGAGTGATATACACCATGTTACTGAGTGCACCAGTAGTTTGGCTTCTGTAGTCTATACATGCGGGCGACACAGCAGATAACTCGTCTATCTTAATTACCAAACAGACGCGTAAATGTCGCGCGTCCAGATAAGCGCTCTTTAAAGTCACAACAAACAAGCCTAATTGTCACTTACCGTGTATGTATATCACGTGAGCAGCTAACATCCCGTGTCAACACATGATAACCGCTGTCTACTTTACATTATCACTATGAACTCACACACAAACACATACAAGTATGTTATACGTAGCAGTATGACGCAGCCTGTCATACCTTTACATCGTCGCAGTGTTATCAAGTCTGTTAACTTTTACTAAGCTACGAAGTTAACCAATACTTAACTTTCGTGAAGCAACGTTTCAGCTTGTGAAATACGCAAAGAACAGTGATGTTAGCAACATATGCAAGTAAGAATTCAGTGTGAACACAGCGAACCATGCAAGTATCCAAGCCTAACTACCAGTCACATGTACCAGTTAACCGTCAAGTAAACACTATTACACCCGTCCAGCCATACAGTGCAAACCTTGGACAAATTGCGTGTGAAGTAGATTTATGTCCCGTGCTGTACCCATAATCCAGACAAGCCTAGTCTTCTCCCTCCTGCGACGTAACCTCATTGACATAATTATGTTCCTGCACATCTTATTAGTCTATGGCTAAGGCCAGTATGACATAGCAAATATAACATAGTTCATTGCCTGTAAGAAGCTAACATATCTAGAACCAAATACTTTCTTTTTACTTTTAGCTCAAATTCTGTCTTTCCATCAGTTATTAAAACATATTGCAATATGACTAGTGAAATAGCCATAAGACTGTATGTTGACATAGACAACAGACAATATACAGACAACCGAGGTTGCGGTGTAGACAGGATAGTGGAGATTAGCCTAGAGGTCGTTAAACACGCGCAGATTTGTAGTCACATAACGTGTTTGTAGAACATGTGGCCAAACTTGTTCTGGTTAATGCTCAGGAGGCTCAAATATGACGAACACTAGAGGCAGATATTAAACGCTTCAGGTTACATAACTACTATTATATATGAGCTGCTATAATAAATGTGGCAACACGTCAAACGATCTACTATCAAAGAGTAAGCATACTGCATTATATAACACAATTAAATGAAGAGCTGAATTGTGTCCTACTAGAAGATGAACAGTCGCGCTCGTGTTCCTGAACCCTGTGTGTCTACCTGATGACGAGAACAGATTCCAGTTCCCGAAACGTCGTAACACTGTCTGTCTGGATTGTTTCGTCTCATGGTTTGTGTCGTTTGTCTAGTCTGTTTGTGTCTGATATCTACTGTGTTTTTGTTTCATCTCATCGTTGTTTCACATTTTAACTTGGATTTCTTTTTGATTCTTGATTTATAACATTTTCATTTATATATCTGTTTGTTCCTTATTTTATTTGACCCTATTTCTTTCTTTCTTTTTTTTAGTTTTATGCTGTGTATGTATCTAGATGACTAAAACATACAAGGTTTATTTATGGTTTCTCTGATAGTCACATATCGCAATGGAGTATGTCCAAGTAACTAAATCCAGTCATGCACTCCCATTGCAGTTCTTTCAAAGAAAAATAACAATACATACGTGTACACAGTACCGCCTTTACTCTAGGCTTTGTAACGCTACGTCGAATACTTCAAGGCCATTAGAACGAAAACTATAGGTCCAGGACAGTGGCAACAAGAGGATCATATTTGTTACACAGGTCACATGATTCAATAAATTGTTATCAAATGTTCAAACTTCCTGATACTACACAAGTTGTATGCGAGTAGAGTTATTTTATCATTCGTTCTGTCTTTGGACCTGTTTGTCGCTGTACTAATTGTCGTCTATTTTTTGCCTTTCGTTTCGCACTTACTGACGGAATTTCTTTTAAGGAACAATCAAAGTTATTTAATTTTTTGCTGCCTTGTGTTTCGTTGCCGGATGCTCGTTTGGGTTGATCTACTTCCTTGTTTAGTTGATTGTAACTCACTGACTGAATTCCTTGCGTAATGACATGTGTTTAGTTGTCTGTTTGTGCGTATTATCTAGTTTAATGTGACACACCATTTGTTTCAATGGCGTACGTTTGTAACGTATCCCCCTTTTTTTAAGACTCGTTAAAAAATAACTCCCAATTTACAAGGCATGTACTAGCTAGTGATGTCCGAGAATACACATTGCTGTTTGGCAAATGTGTATAAATAATGTCAGATTGTACGAGTATACAGTTCAGTTTGAAAATATAAACAAATGCATGGATGACAAAGACTGCGGCAGCTCGACGATAATCCAGTGAAAACTTTGCCCGTGTGGTGTACGCCTACGTTACACTTGGGCGAGGATTGGAAGCAGGTTCATTAAAAACAACGTCCTCAGAAGTTTGGAATTTCTCTCCGTCTCTCTCGTCCTTGCAGACGTTTCTCGGCTCCGGTGATCAGGGTGGCGTGAAAGTCTGGATCAGGAGAGAAGTAGATAAAGAAAGAAGTAGAGGAAGGGGAGAAAGATGTAAGTTTTTGCGGAAGGGCAGACTGCGGACCAAGTCGCTGGAGCGCGGCGCAAAGTTTAGCATGAGCAGAGAGAGAGAGAGAGAGAGAGAGAGAGAGAGAGAGAGAGAGAGAGAGAGAGAGAGAGATTGTAGACGAGGTGTGGTAGAGGATAGCAGAGTTGACATGCAGGCAGGAAGGTAGTAGCCTGAGTCACACAGTTCGGCCAGCTGGTTTCAACCAGGCACGTGGAATTATCGCTGCTAGAAAGTCGACCAGCCAGAGTCTCTGCACACAATCACTTCGAAGAAGGACCCCCCCCCC
>PNEQ01011538.1:0-17623 GCA_003012365.1 Medauroidea extradentata | reverse complement strand
ACAAACTTAAGACTGCTTTTCGCATGGACAGCTATAGCTACTTATCCTTCTGCAGAATTAGTTCAACTAGCCGCTTGGACATTCTAACACTTGATGACTGAAGTACCAATCTTGTGTACAAAGAGGTTTTTCAATTAAAGTAAATATTATCAGTTACGAATAATACTCGCGAGCAAAGCCGCGGGGGACTGCTAGTTTTCTCATAAAATAATACATTCAATCTAGTTAACCATTTTAACATTCACAACATTTAAATTAAAACATTACAATTTTATTGCATCACTACTCTATTCATTTACCAGCGAGTATTTTATGAATTTTCTGATTTAAAATTATATTTCTTTCTCCACAGTTAAATTATATTTGGGGGGGGGGGGGCGAATGTGCTTGTGTATTTTCCATAAACTATGACGGTAAGACCAAATAAAATATTTCAGTAGAAGTTAATGATCCGTCATTCATTTTAATGCATTTGGGAAAAGTGACAGACAAGACAGTATACGGGAACAACAGGGAAAGTGGTTGCACTGCGAGTAAATTTACAGTCAGACACGTTTGGAAAACGCAAAAAATGGGTGATATAATGGAAATAAATAACCGGATAATCTTAACTTTAAATGTAAGTTAGGTAAATAATTTGGAAAAGAATAATTTTTGCTGCTAGTTGCACTGAAGTCGGTTAGAGTGAAAAAACACTGGATTTAAAATCTTTTATAGGAAAAAAGATTTTTCAGTACAGCTATACATATTTATTTTAAATAATAATTTATACCTCTGCGGAACCTTACAAACCGGAAATTACAACTTATTAACGGCCTCTTTACCCATACCAGCGCAAATAGTTGCAGAAATCGTCCCTGTTAAAAATAATAACAACCTTTCCTCAGAGTGATAGTCGTGTGGGCAGAACACTACGTCACTGCAGTCCCGTGTGGAACTTCTCAGAGCAATGTGTGGTAGATGGGATGTGGTCCTTATGAACTAAATTAATCATTCAATGATTTAAAACAACAAGCTCCTGCCACTGAAATTAAAGATACATAATTATGCTTCATCTTCTCGGACTTTCCAGCAGTAACAGGCTCCAGAACGTGCAGCTTGACATTCGACATGAGGTCACTTGGACTGCTGCGACCGACAAGCCTTAGTTTTGTGTGGTTAAATATATCAAACAGGCTTTATTGTAGTGACGTTGTGTTGAATTTATAAATTACTGACAGATAGTATCTCACCAACCAAATTTTTTAAACGCTACTTCTGAGTTAAAAATTGATTTTCTCGTCTGCAATTATCTTTTGCAGCAAAATTTTAGTTCAACCTACTTGAAGTATCCACTTTCAATACGCACCTAAGGTTTTGACATTGTATTGACACGGGCATGAATTTTACTGCTAAATATGAGTAAAACATGGTGAAATACATCTAGCTAGTAGCATTATAACAGGATTGGTCTTGTTTATGTATATTAATGTGAAAAGGAATAATCATCTTTATCCAATTCACGTGACCTTCGCAAATGTATTGTTCTTTTCGTTCCTTTCCTTATTTAAAGGCATGTGTTTTCAACAAAATTATTACCACACATAATATTCAAATTAATAATGTTAGAAATTATAATATCTTATTTGTGACAATTTTTTAAGAGATTTAATTTCTCAGGAGCACCACAAAATTCACCAGCAGAACCATGTGGTTAACAACTCGTAATTTTTCCAAGAACTAGACGCTGTTGTGGTCTACTACTGTAAGAGAAGATGTGACAGGCAAATTGACCCAATTTACGTAGCCACCGCAGGCGCCAGTTAAGTGCCGCTTACTTCAAAGGAACTTTCAGCGCATTTTGTCGTCTGCTGCGCTGCATGTAGGAGCGAAATAGCTGGTAGTTGCTGCTACTAGGAAGACAGCGGGCGCTGAGTTAATTAGCACCGCGTCTCACGAAACTGTCAGTTTACGCGAGGGTTTAGTAGTTCTGTCTGCCGCAATGACTGATCACAAAACTAAACAAGACGAGCTCCATGATCTCATGCAGAGGCAATTATCTTAAACTGGTATTATTTTAGTCATTTGTCCCACAAAAAAAATTTTTGAGAGTTCTTGGTGAATAGGTATTTATTTGGAGTGTAATGTTTAAAATAATTCCTTTTTATTGTAACATCTATTTAGCAATTGAAACTTTCTTCTTGAAACTTACATACTGTCGACGCGCCAGCTCTGAGTCCTTGGCGGGTACGAGTTATTCGTCCGTAAAGAAGCAAACAATACAACGAGGCTGATATCATATCGACGCACATACTAGCCATAGTAACGTAGTAATTTAGAACGTGTTTGTAATTGTGTTACTGTAGTGAGGGACTCAAGAGCTGGCACGCGCACAGTAACAATCCCAATTTTTGGGTTAGACAAATGGTAAAAGTAGCCCACGTTTCCAGGGGAGATTCAGAAATCACTCAACACCTGTGCAAATATGTTAAAACGTTGGTCATGTAATTCGCGTTCTTGTCTGTGTCCTTAACGAAACAAATTATTATAGTTAAAAAAAAAAACGTATTCAAAACTTACTTTTCGAGGAATACGAAAGGAGAGTTCTTGAAAAACAGCGTAACAAATTTGTGGCACCTCCATTTATGGACAGTAAAGTGTAATTGCAGCGCTGCTGTTTACATCAAAAGTCGATGATAGGAATTAGGAATAGATGAATAGGTATAACTAAGATCAGTCGTATAACACAGACTATGAAGGAGACATACGCCAAAGTCTATGTTATGGCACAGGAGTATAAGTCAGTAAAGTGGCGGGTGATAGAGGATCCCAAGCCCTACCAAATAAACTAAACTTGTATATTCCGATACGCAACGGTCAGAAAGTTATGAATTTTTAAAGAAAATGTGTCTCTGCTCTACTCTGTCCTAAGCATTTACTGATAATGGAAAGATAATGGTCCATCGGGAACGAAATATTTAAACACGAAAGCTGATAAGTGCCGTCACATTTAAAAGCACATTTCACGCCACTGAGAGTACATCTTCGCGGGGTAGAAAAAAATTACTTTCACAAAAAATGTGTTTGTTTCTGAAAGATGTTACAGTTTGCACGAGATAAAAAAATATCAATTGGTCACATAAACGATCAAGCACCATTTGAAAAACTACCCAATAGTATGGCCAGTTAATCAGTTAAAGTCAGTATTTTTCATTAACAAACGTCGATGCTGTAAGTGTGAAAACATAACATAATGCAGAAAATTCGCAACGGAAAATCAGCTACAAGGTTGAAAATCGCATGAGAGTAAATATTTAAATGAAACTTCATGGAAATAAAAATAATACATAATGGTTGAAATTATTAAAATGTGTATTGCGATTAATCTGTTAGGATAAAATGAAATTTTATATATAAAAGTGTTAATAGTCGGTTATTTCACTAAACAAAATTGATACTATCGAAACGGAAAGTTCAGATAAACGAATAACATCAACAGACACTTATCACCAGACACCCTTACGTAGTTACTGGTACATATTTACAGCGGTTGCGGTTATGTAGAGGTTAGTGCGCTCGTTTCCCATCAAAGTGAACTGGGTTTTTGTTCTCAACTAGAAAATACGTGTTTGTAGAAGTGTCAAACGCTATGCGCAGGATATGGCGAGGGTAAATGTCAAGAAAATACACCCTCTGAAAACTTTAGACAGTTGACAGAATGAATAAGAGCATTTAAAATTTGCTTTGTTAAACTTAATTCAGAATATTAAGAATTGAAGAAAGAACAACAAATGAAGATAATATTGCTCACAGTCATAAGAAATAATGCAAGGTCTTGAGCAGAAGGAAAGTAAAAGAAAAATGTAACAGAGCAACTTGTGCAGCTCTTGACAGCAGTGTCTTGTAAACCAATGAAGGTGTCTGTCCCCATGGCGCAGTCGGTAAAGCGTCGGTCTGCGTAAGAAGGGTCCCCGGTTCGCATCTGGGCCCGGGCATGTTTGTTGTGTTGTCTTTCACCTCATATCACCCTCATGGACTCCTAATACCTCGTTGTTAAAAGGTCGTAATACCATCACACTCACCCCTTCTCCCCTTTAGGTGAATAATGTGAGCATGGAGTGGTAATGGAACGGAATACAGAGGTACACGAAGTACACACCCCAAGCCATATTCATGTTTTAGCCACTATTACCACACGCAGACAATCTGTATGTGAGGCTATTCAGGATTTACCTACACCCAATTCAATATGATGGGATGCGAGCGCACTAGCCTCTACATAGCCGCGGCCGCTGTGAATATGAAGCAGCAACTACATAAGAATGTCTGGAGATGTAATTCGTTTATCTTAACGTTTAATTGCGATTATATAAATTTTGTTTAATGCAATAACTATTATCACTCTTATTAATAGCATTTAATTTTACCCTCACAAATTAAACACATAACTTTCCCAGTAATTTTTCAATAATTTTAAACATAGTGCAACATTTTTATTTAAGTTAAGTTATATTTAATTATATAATCACATATTAATCCGAACCTTATTGCTGATTTTCCATTGCGTGAATCTTCTGCATTACGTTATGTTTCCACATTTCCTGCAACAACGTTTGTTAATTTAAAATACTAGCTTATACTAATTAATTGGCAAAACTGTATGGGGTAGTTTTTCCGATGGCGGGTTATCATTTATGTGACCTCCTGATATTTTTTTTTACCTCGTGCAAACTGGAGGCATCTTTCAGAACCAAGCAAAACTATCGTGAAAGTGATTTTTCACCGCACGAATCTGTAGGCTACTCTTAGTGACTTGAAATGTGTTTTTTAATGTGGTGACACAAATCATCGTAGACGTGTACAAACTTCGTTCCACATGGACCATTAATTTTTTCCATCATCAGTAAATGCTTAGCTCAGGGTAGAGCACAGCAAAATTTTCTTTAAAAATTCATAATGTTAGACGGTTGTGAATCGGATTATACAAGTTTGGTTTATTTGGTAGGTTTTGGGCCCCTTTATCACCCGCCTCTTTAAAGACATCTACTACTGTAACACCCTTATATATATATACATGCATATATACATATATATGTGTGTGAATATATATATATATATATATATATATATATATATATATATATATATATATATATATATATATATATATATATATATTGTATAAATATACCATCACACTTATACACTTGACACACACACTTCGCTACAATGAAATTAACACTTTTTTTTAAATATTTTCTTCTTTCTATACGCAAAAAGAAACACAACAGTCTTCTGCTAAGTTAAATATTATGTTATAACAGAACATGATATGTTTTCAAGCAGTCACTGACATGTGTGTGTGTTTGGGTGTTTGTGTTTAAACATATCGAGTTGATTTAAGTCGACAGTCACATAGAGCTGATTGCATTCTTTTACAGTCGACTCCTATCAACTGTCATGTAAATTGTTAATGTCAATAGTAACTAATGAACGGACTACGTGTATGTTACGTATTTTATTTTTGATTGGAAAGAATTCGAAAGTTCCCTCTGTACTTTGAATATCCTACTACGTGATTCGTAAAGGCAGGGTTAGTCACGCCCACGCACGTGACTACCTCTGTGACCGCGTGCTTCTGTTTGTCCCGGCACGCAGTGTGAGACTGTTATTCCTTTCCGATACACCATCATGCATATCCCTGCGGTATTTTATTATTTTATTTGCATGTGTGCGTGTGTGGACCAGTCGTCGCTCGGCTGGTCGATACGCATGAAAATTTCATCTCTGCTAGGATGTAACGTTCCGAGTGGGAGAGGAACTTATTTCAATAGAGTTTTTTGTTTTTGAATTCAGATGGCTTCCGTTTTATTCCCTAGGTAATTTTCTATTCATCGAATCATGCATGGCGCAGAGTGTTTACAACTTGTGTAACGGACTACTGCCGAGAGAAGTTCTATGAAAATAACTATGTTTACTTTTCGTAAGGCTGGTGTATCATATAGTAGTTGTATTAACTTACCGATATATTTCCAGTGAACAAGTTTTTTCTTACAGTGGTTTTACTGAAAATTACATATCAGTGACCACATTTCGCGTTGTTTATTAATTGAAAAGGGACGTTTCTTGCTGTGTGTGTATATGTGTGTATTCCGCGTCGTTTATTAAATGAATAAGGGTTGTTTGTTGGTGTTTGCGTTTACACACACACACACACACACACATATATTATATATATATATATACACACACACACACATACAAGGGAACTGTTTAACATTGAAAACTGCAAACGTAAGACAGCAAAGTAATCAAATTGTTGTTACCGATAATGGGAATAGTGAAAACCAATGTCAGAACTTTCAATAATCCACACTACAACTGTTACCACAATCAGCCTCAGAACTATTGTAATGCATATAAATCAAACCATACAAGTTGAACAGCGTTACATGCCTTATGTAAAAGTATTAACGTGCAGCTCTGGATGAGAAAATCATTCGTTATTATGAGTTAGGTGCTTCACTATAAATCTTCACGCTTTAGTTTTGGATCTGTATGTCACGATTTATACTATACAGTGCAACACATTATAATAACTCTAGACGTGGAAGTAGATTCAATATGGTTACATTATGAAATTAATAATAGTTTTCTTAAATATCTACAGAGTTAAGTTACGTCGGCATTAATAGTGTCTAAGGCTGAGGTGAAGCCATGGTTATACGACAAACGTATCTGGACGTCCTGGTGTATCTTGGAGTCGTAATAGTGACCTTCGTGACAACATGGGATTGGCATACCTCGTGGTTAGCGTCACACTCCCCATATCATGCCATGTGTTGCAACCTGTATCTTCTTCGGAGTGTGGGATTCAACTGTCGTACTGTCCAGTGCTTGATTCCATTCCTTGGTCGAGTTCATCAGTTAGTAAACAATTTGAGGCACCCTGCTTGTCATGACCTAGTTGTCTTACGTTTCAACCAGAAGGTACAACATGGTCCATAACAGCATGACTGATTTGGTTGTTTATATTTGCTACGAATGAATAATATACTACGTGATTTTCCGTTTCGGTAAAGGGAAGTATTGTTCTTGTTACTGTGTTAAAAAAAGATTATTATTATTATTATTATTGTATCCAAATATTGCATGGGATTGCTACAGCAATTAATAGAGGCCCGAGCATTTCGTGTATTCATCTGGCAAACACCTAGACTTCCCAGTTCTATACGTGAACCGGCTGAAGCCGAATACCCTGTCTTCTAACAGTACAAACGTGTAGTGAGTGATAACTCCACGCCTTGATTCCTTACTTATAACTGGCTTGCAGTCGTCAAATGTGCATTAAAACCACTCTCGTCTAATCACAGAAGGAGTAGTGAAGTATATGTTACTGACGTTCAACCTGACCTGAAATCAATACGCGAAATAATCGTGCCTCTAGCAATTAGCAGAAACTGAAATTAGAAGGAAACCATAAATAGCTATCTAAACAATACATCGCTTAGTTACACCGCCATAAACAGCAATATTCACATCTTATAGAAAGAAATACACCACAGCAAGTACAATAATGTAATGTTGTGAACTTACAAACTAGATAGGATATCCGTCATATTTTATTTACATAACTCTTAAGTAGCTTATTTCAAGAAATCCATTTTTATCTTCGTTTTTTCTTCCACAAAATACCTAAGCGGTACTTAACAATGACCATGCCCATGCAAAACTCCGAATTTTCTCATAATGTAACAAGAACATACGATAAGTGCGTGTATTCGAAACTGCTGCATAGTAGAGTCAAATAGAAGTTTTGTCTCATCGCTTGAAGTAACGTTTTAATGAGGTGCTGACCAGGAGACTGAACGTTGGTTCAGTGGCTGACTCATAAAGGCCATGTGGCTGTTAGTGCATGAGTAAGTTTCACCCTTGTCCCTTTCTTTCTCCCAGTTCTCTGACACTTGTAAGCTTGAATCTATGTGATCGTCTTAAGAGAGCCGCCTACCACACACTTAAAATGCATTGTAGTTTGTTTGTAAATGCATTTCATCACAAAACTATTCCACATATGCTCATTGTGGTAATGTATAAAATAAAAATACACTTCAAACGATGACGGAAAGGTACTTTCAAAGCTTCACGTCTGTAAGAAAAAAACTTTTTACAGCTCCTAAAAATGGCTAAAAACAGCTTATTTAAACAAGTTATATCTGAAAATGTACTAAGGAGTTCGTGTGAAGTTACTCTAGAAACATGCAATGGTCTTTGCTTAAAACCGTTTGCTGATAAAATGATGAGGTCACCACTGCTTGTTGCCGTCGTCAGATGAGTGATCTACGATACCATTGCTCACCGTTTCATTGTTTTGCAGTAAAGGCGATACCACGTTAGATAAGTCGGTCAACATCGCCCTTGGCATCGTGCCTCACTCACACAAACGCACGACCAGTAGGCAGGCGCCTTGAGGAAGTACTTTGCTAAATATATTGACTTTACATTTACTTACTTGTAACTAATTTCTACGATTTTATTTTTAATGCGGAATCAGTAGTGACATACATTATTATTTGAGAAAAAATATTTAATGCTTAAGTGAGCTGACTGCAGTTGATATTTACTGGCGTGAGACTGAAATCAGAATAAATTTAATTTTTAACTTAATTACGATTACAGGCATCAAAACTCTAAAGATATGTAAACAAGTAGGATCACGAATAATTGTTAACACCTTCTATTTTCCTTACTTAGCTTCCATTTTTTAATAATTAACACAGTAATTATGTTATAAAGACATTTAACTAGAAATACGATTTTAAAGAACTTACTCCTTGCCTTAGCTACTCAAAGCAAAGTACCCTTATTTGGGTACACACGTTTATTTTGTCTCGCTGATGATATATTTGTACTGTTTTTAGCTTTGAAAGCTTACATGTTTATTCCTTCGTCGGGAACAAGGTTCTGCCACACCTTAATAACCAATGCTTCAGTATCAACACAGAAAAATAAAATATATATCTAGAACATGTTTAACTCTGAGTTTTCTATGAAGAGGCAATATATTCCATGCGTCTGCGTACACTTGCAGAGACAGAAGTTCAGCAATACTTCCTGCAAAATAATGCTCTACTCTTTCTTAGTTTTTCATATATATGATACTCTTACTCGCTCCCATAAACACAATTTCCAAGCCGTGGTTAGGTGTATGTCTCGTGCTACATCAAAATCCAGACAAGCTTGCACTAACTTATTGTGGCAGGAAACTTTAGAGTTCTTCAAATTTACCCATGTTGACACTTCTTGAACAACTACTTAAAAGAATTATAGTTAATCACATTACTAAAGGGGGGACACTATTGCAGCGTCCCTGTTGTCCAGTTTGGGAATGCTGTAGAAGTAGCTTATCCAAAGACAAAGGCATTATGTACACATGACCTGTTTGGTCCCTTTTCTCTCAGATATTATGTGCAGCAGTTTGTCCCCAATGAACTAAGTTATCTTCTATACACGAAAGAAGAACAGAGTACAATTATATATAAATAGAGTCACAATTTTATGGCGTAAAGTTTTTTGAAAAATTTGGTTTCAATGCGCTATGTGCATATCTACAACTCTGCTACATCGTCTGTGATTGGATGCTTTTACTCTCACACGCCTTGGTAAACTACAGACGTACGGAGTCACAATAATAAGGGACGGGAATTTTTGGTGAAAATATTTTTGCCCCACTTTGTTTCAATGTCTTACGTGCACACCTGCAGCTCAATTTCATCGCTACTGACAGAGTGATTTTGTTCATAGTCATTATTAATTTGGCTGTGCCAATTAGTACATAGATAACTGCCAACATCATGTATGTAATTTGCGGATTTAACCTCCACACACTGGGTGTTACGACATCCTATCACTGACCACAAAGCAGAGATGCAGGTGCGCACGTAAGGCACTAAAACAAAGAGACGCAAAAATCTTTTCGCGAAATTTCCTATCCCTAAAAATAATCTTACTCTGACTGATACAGTCAAATGAGAAACATGTCTTAACAAAGACAATCTGCCAGTAATCATGAGAGAGAGAGCTGCCGATGATCACGTGAGACACAGGAATAAAGTGGAGCAAAAATATTTTTTTGCGACAAAACGTGGCCCTACATTTAAAGTGCACTTCTAATTTTTTTCATTGCTTATGGTGTTGCATGGAAGTGCATCGTTTGCAATAAATTATATCAGCTGTTTTCAAATTTAATGTTTATATTAATCGTTGCGAAATTAGTAAATTTTCTAAAGACTTAATATCACTGTGACCTGCATAAATAATATCGCAGTCTTCAAATATGGAGCGCTTAAGGTTCCCGCCTGGATGAACGTATTTTCGCGCCTTCAAAACCTAGAACTGTGGAAGCAGTAAGGATGACACACGGAGCTCATCACGGCGGCCCAAAGTCATCTCTAAGCGAAAACTCGCCTCTATGAAATATTCAGCTTTACCTCTACCATTCAACGACCTATTGTTAAAAATTTATCTTTTCAAATATTCTCCATCAAGATTTTCATACCAACAAATGACCGAATAGCCACATATTGTTACCAGTTAGAAAATTCTATTTAGTGATAAATAGAGGACCTAAAATGTAAAACGGTTGAGAACTACGCTAACAGTGTCTCCCAGTTGGCTGTTCATTTCAGTCTGTGCATCTGTTCTGTGCAGGTCACCTTCCCGCTCTTTTCCTTTCCCCCAGTGACAGTTAGTTTAGGTAAGATTAATTATACTACAAGTTAAAAAGATCAGTGTTAAAAGTTTGGCACAGAGTCAATTTCTGCCGCTTGAGCGCTGGTATCGCTAATGGGTACAAACTGGCCAATCACAGAGTTTTCCTGAATTTTATGTTGTATTAAGTTTATACTTCAAAACGTGAAATTTGTTTATTTTCACTTTAAAATGAAGTTAAATAACTTCTGTCATTTCAGAGACTATTTAAATTTAATTTTACTACGGTTTGGTAATTTTCTTGTCCCTTAGCGATAGCAGCGAAACTAGCGGCACAAATTTTCCCTGTGCCAAACTCTCCCACAAGGAAACACATTTTCTTTCTAACCTGTAGTAGAATTAACCTTAGTTTAGGCTAGTTTGAATTAGGTTAGGTTTTTTGTTTCGAAAGGTTTAAAATAAGAAAAAATGCTGTGCTCTGTTCAAAAGTCGGTTTTATTTGGTAGCAATGTAAAATAACAAAAATTACGTCGTACTGCTGCGCTACTCTCGCCTGCGCAGAACGGTGCGCGTGCAATTCAAACCAGCCAATAACATGGTACTATCATCTATTTTATACTCTTTGGAAAGCCTACAACCCTTCGTTTGAAACGGATGTACACACGCGTAACGTTTTTCAGATGATTTTCTAAGCAAACATCTCACTACGTTGCGTATTTTTCGAGTAATCTCGTAACGATCGAAGCTCAGCAGATTGCTCGGCAACCTGAGCAGAAGGATACTTATGTTGGCACACCGTGTTTATGTGGTTGTCTTTCCTTTCTTTAATTATTATGTGTACATATGATTGTACATCGAGAAAATTATTTGTGCCAACATACCCTTGAAAACGCTGTAGTTTCTTGCAAAATGTATGATTGTTAGAGACACTGTAAAATCGCGAAAATGTTTAAAATAGTCTCCAATAAACTGTAGTATATTAACCGTGACACGTATGAACAGATTTGAGACAAAAAAACACACGCTGTGTGTTCAAGCTGTACCGTTCTGACTGGGTTTGTTGAAGAGAGAAACAATGCTTCAAATAAACCAGACAGGCAACGAAGAAGGAAATTACATTGGACTTTAGTTAGGAACCATCCCAGCATTAACCTGAAACCGTTACCAGACACCGTGGAAAACCGAAATCAGAATACGATCTTTTAAAGAGTTGTACAATGGGAATGCATGACTGGATGTAGTTTGTTGGATACTTATGTCAAGGAAAACTACATATAATAGGAAAACGAATAAGCAGAGTACGTTTTAATTAACTAAGCAAGCTTCAAACATGCATTGCCTTACTTTGGAGGTGTGTATTGTTTTTCTTTCTTATTTTTTCTTATTTGTCTGACCTTGTTTTCTTTGTCCACGATTCCATTTATGGAATGTTATGTTGCGTATGTATCCTGTTGACTAAATCACACTCCATTTACGTTTTCCAATGCTATGTAGTTTTCCTTGACGGATATCTTCATCTCTATTGAGTATGTCCAAAAAATTCATCCAAAATTAGGATCTCCGAAGCCGGGGTTTGAACCCTAGTCCTCCCTACTTAATGTGTATTTAAGTGCCGATATTTTAATTTTATGTGTGAAATGCATGGCAAAATGTTAATGTAGGTCTTATAAACGATTGTTATTAATAATTTTATAACTTTTACTAACAAAGCTTTTTGGTAGTCTTTTGTCATTATGACTTTAATGAACTTGAAATAGAAATTTTGAAAGGCTTGCTATAGTTGTGAAAACCTAGTAGCAGATATTAAAGTGTGCTTTCTTTTACTAGATAAAAATAACATGATTATTATCAACAATATCACGTGTAACAGATTAAACGTTGCATGCTATGTCACCGTTCCTGAGCTACACCACTCTTCTGTTAAACATCTCTCTAATAAAGATGTAGTAACGAAAAGGCGCAATTTAGGCAAGCTTATCCGGCCTAGCTACAAAGTGTTCTAGCCTCACACCCTGAAAATGATTGGGCACTGCTAGCTGTGAAATAATCCTTGTTCGTCTAGCTCGTTCACAAACATGTCTACAGGTTCTGATGTATGAAGTGACTTCCATATGTATTGATGGTCAAGGCTGTAATGTTTCATGTTTGCTTCTGCATTCTTTATTTCTCCAGAGGGAGAAGAAAACGTTGAATTGCAAATGTGTAAATATTGATATTTTAAAGTTTTTACTTCGTTTATTTATGAAATAATCAGCATCTTTAAGTACTAAATAATATATGTCATTAAGTACTAAATAATATATATATATATATATCAGTTATGCTTAGACCTTGGAAAATTTCCTGAATTAATTTATGGACCACATAGAATCCAAAAGTTTTTTCATGTGTATTGCTTTTTGTTTGGGAAACAAATTATTAAGACACATCCGGGAAGAATCCTGAACAAATAACAGATCAACAGCAAAACGAAAGCCGAATAATTACAAACAGTCCAATTTAAAGTTTAAATCAGACAGCGGCCTATGAGATAAATATCTTTAGTTATAAGAATCGGCACCTGATAATCACGAAAAGATATTTCACCATAATATTACAAAACTTGATGTGTAGGTGTGTGTGTGTGTGTATGTGTGTACGCGCGCATACCTACATCTTTTGTTCACTGTCAGTAACGGGATGTTTAAAACTCTCAATGTCTTGGTGGTCTACTCGCAAATCACATGTGGTGTTGCTGAAACCTTGGCACTGTCAAATGTGAATCGTCTAGGCACAAAGCCACGCTGCCGACCACCACGTAGCAGAGGTACAGCTATGCACAAATGGAACTGGAACAAGTTGGGTAAAGTCATTCCGCTATTAACAGGTGCCACTAGCAATAACTTACTATAACCAGACCCACAGATTCGCGGAAAGATTTGTGCACCAAATTAACAGCGTGTCTTGTTTAGACGCGTCTCTCATCTGATTGCACTAAACAGAACTAAGATATTGTGACATCGTACATCTGTGATTTGTCAGTAGAGCCCCAATAAAAGTGATTTATATAACATTCAGTTAATGACCATTATGTACAGCTGCAGATGTGTACATAATGCCTTGATACCAGATGATGCAAAATTATTTCCAATAAATATCGTTGCTCTAACCATAATGCCATTATCTAGTACAAAAAAAAAGTAAATTAATTCATTTTGTCATAGTAAAAACATATTGAAATGAGACATTTGGTGTCAGGCAAGTATCTCAGAGAAGAGAAAATATAGCTTATTTTTCTTGCCCCGAAAAAAATTTAACAACATCGGCAGCATTCTGTGAATAGGTACTCGACCGACGCGACTTAAACATCTGGAAGAGAAGCAGTGAAGAATGTCTGCAGGGAAGGATGACGGAAGAAGACGCGACCAGCATATGTGCGAGTGGATGGAAGCTACGGACCCATGTCACGTCGCGACGCTGTAGTGGGGTCGTCGAGGATTATCCAGCGTCGCGACGCCCCCAGGTGTACCTCTGCGCGCGGGAATCTCAGTTAGCGTCAGTGGCTGCCTTTTTCCTCATACCTTGCTCTTCTGCGAGAACAGTAGATTCGCGCACTGAGAATAATAGGGCAATATTTAAAATAATATATACCATTGTTGAATTTTTTTCTTGAATGTATTGGGCTTGATGCATTCAGTATAACACGACCAAATATGTGTACAATCCATCTGAAATATTATGCAATTGCTGATTTTACAGGCCAGGAATTTACTTTCAAACCGCTTTCCTGACAAATTTTGTTTCTTGAGATATGTCCATATTATTCCTGATGTGCGAATTTCATTCAGAGTTAGTTGACCGTAGCTTCCTCTCTCCATTTGGGGCACAGAATCGGAGAGGGCGATAGTCGAACATTACACGTCCGCCCTACACCTCATCGTCTCTAGGCGCGAAGCGCTAAACTAGCGTGCAGTGTTTTTGTAGAATTAGTTTTTCAATGGGACGTCAAGCGATGTCCCTGTTATTTTATTTGTGGAAAGTTTGTGGTGATCACAGGTGCAGGTTTCAATGACTTAGTTTTACTATTACGATCGATACTTTCTCAATTGCAGCTTCGTGAGGAAACCATTTTTAGCACCTTTGAGGAGCTTGGGTATCATGTTTTAGTACGCGGTCGGCATTTTTCAAATCATAGGTACACAGTTTGAAGTGTGTCTTCTTTTCGTATATAAACGCATTGAAAAAATGTTAATAGTTACACAAGAAAATATGCTTTCCGTACTACGCTACAGCCCGGCTCACGCGTCCCGTCCACTATTCTCCATGCATTCCAAGATTGCAGCTTGTGTCACTCCGCCTGTTCGCGCGCTTGAACGGCATTGGTTGTGCAACAAACCGTCGCACCACCTCCGCGTGTTTCGCGTGCTATCGACTGGCGGTCAGCAAGTGGAGAAACGGAACCCCGCCTCTTTGTGGAGGAAATGGAATCACGACGAACGTTGGCGTCGTCGTGTAAGTCGTAGTTAATTCATTCCATGGACATACAGTATTTCATGCGCACAGAGTGATATTATATTACAGAGTATTAAATAACGCAACTGAATGGGTATATGTAACCTATCCTGAATTAAAACACAGCAATTTACCGTAGGACCTATTTCCTGCCGCAACGACACTGTTAACTAACCAGTCAACCAATGATCGAGAGCTCACCTGTGACAGTGTTTATTTCTGCTGCAGTCTTGTACTGGATACAGTATAACTCTTACGAGGTATGAAAAGGTACGGCGTCTAGCGGACGACTGGAACACTCAATCGTCAATAAAATCTGAGGTACTCATCAAAATATTATTATAATTTAGCCAAGTAGATATTTTATCAGCGGACGTTTATTTATATGTCACTATGCGGTAGTATACTTTACATTCGAGTAAAAAATTAAAAGCAGGTTTTGGAAAAATAAGGGCTTGAAAATACAAAATTTACAAAAAAATTGAAACTGTAATTTTTATAATTTTTAACATGATAATATATAGGACTGAATTTTCATGATTAGATTTGAAAATAATTTTACTTTCCGAAAATCTCTGCGCAAGAGTTTTACGGATGCCAAAATTATTTTCAAATATAAATGAGAGTATTTTTTTTTTAATTTCGTTGAAACCATCATTACATGAACGTACCCCGGCGGAGTCGGTCCCCGGATTTTCGGATTTGGGAATCGTGCCTGACGATGCCGTTCGTCGGCGGGTTTCCTCGGGGATCTCCCGTTTCCCCCGCCCTTTCATTCTGCTGCGGCTCCATACTTACCTTATGTCACCCCTCACCCACGCTACAGACCGCGATGTTAAGCTCTGACCAAAATTTTTCACTCACTCACTCACTCTATGTGGGTAACATCAAATTTAAAGGTGCATTGTTTGTATACACACGAAATTTCGTTAAAGTTATAAACAGCCACTAATATAATTTTTTCTCTTTATTTCTGCCATGTCAAAATAATATTTACATATCACTGTAGTACCTTAAAGACATTTACTCCAGTAAAACGTCTTTCAGAGATAGCAGTATTCTACTAAACCTATATTAATCTAAGATATGTAGGCTGCTCGGAGACCTGGGATCGCAAGCGCCTTATTAACGTGGTTATGTTTATACTGACTATCCTAAATAAATACACTTCGTTAAATTAAAATAAACATCATATTTACATTGTGGTTACATACACAAAATAAAATAATATTGCGTAGTGGAGGAGTTGGTACTTAAAAATGATTTTTTTATTGTTATCTAGAAGACAAGAACATATATTCAAATTTTTATTCTGTGTTATTAGATGGCTTTGTTAGAATTTAAGCTAATAATTTTTGAAGGGTCCAGTTGAATAAATATTATTATGTTGTTTCATTTAGCTAAGGAATTGAATTGTCGTATACGTACTAAGTGTTTGCAACCAAATTTTTTTTGACAATATAGGTTATTACCAACTTGAGGCAAAACATACCCTGAATCAAATATGCTTTTGCACTGTTATGTAAGAAACTAATTTGGTTAGTTTACAAATGAGAAGATACGAGTGTAACAGCTGACTAAATTGTGTCAAAAGGAAAAGGCGGGTGCAACTAAAAGAACCATGTAACATAGCATTTTGTCCAATGTTACAGATGCGTATGAATTTCAATTTATTTGTCAATGAACCTAGGTATTTATTATTCTATGACCATAGTTACCACGTGCCAGGAAGAATGTAAGTTTTAATTGTCTATGTATTGAATGTATAAGGTATTGTGGTTTTGAGACTTTAATGACTTATACAGCTTTTATATCTATGCTAGGAATATTTTGTTTTGTATCACGGATTACAACCTGATCTGATCATATTGGCGAACAAACCCGGGGTAAGCTACGAGGAAAGTATTGATTGGAATGGGTGTTGCGACGTTAAAACAAGAGAAGTAGTTTTGTTGAAGAACGATTGAGAAAATTTTATGGAAAAAATGGAACGTTCTCGTCCATGATGCCGAACAGACGTGTAGTCAAGAAGACATGAGGGTTTCTTCGACGAGACGCTAAATTGTTCATACGCGTCGTCAGAAAGGTCTCACTTTACTTCTACGACTAATACCAGGAGAATTTCATTGGAAATTACACACGATGTCAACGCCGAAGAAGGATGTTCCAGGGAATTGTAAAGAAGAGCCCGTGGATCAGGCCATTCCATAGTCCACTTCGTGTTCGTTGCTGTCCAAGTCTCCGAGGTCTACAGTTCGACGGGTCCACTATTCGATGAACGAGGGGAACAAGAGCTTCATCTGAGGACGAAGAGGTCGCGATCGTCTTACGAGCATCGGGAGTACGTGGTCGCCGCCCCAGGACGAGAAGGATGTGGTCGAATGAGTATCGAGGGATGATCAAGAGACAACCGTCCAGACCTACTACAAGACATCCTCGGTAAGAC
>PNEQ01011535.1:0-17624 GCA_003012365.1 Medauroidea extradentata | reverse complement strand
ACTGAACTGAAATTTTATGTCCGCGACCACTACAAAATATATTTATTGATTGCTGTTCTCATGGAAATAGTTTTGAAAAGTGTTCACTTTACCGTGAACAGCCTATAGCTTGCTCTGTACATCGACTGCGTGCGTAGCAACAGTGATAGCCAAGCAGCTCATGTTTTCCTCGATTCCGAGCAAAGTCAGCGAATGAGAGTGTGACACAAAAAAAAACCTTTGTTTGTCTCGTGCGTCGCCCTTGCCATTGTGTGTTTACACAGTTCGCGCGTAGCTTAGTTTTTGGATACATCTTGTGATATTGCATAAATTTCTTGGCTTTATTTTATTGGATTTCGACTTTGGATTTTATTTGGAACTGACTGGATTGATTATTGACGACCTTTATGCGCGATTATATTGGATTACGATTTTATTTACGGTTTTGATTAAGTATTTGTAGGAAATGTTTAGGAACCTTGTATATTATTTAATCAAAAATAAAGATGCCGTACAATTAAAATATTACTATGTTTCATTTTACCGTGATTTTGCGTAACAAAACGCTGAAAATATATTACCGTGCGCTAAAAAATTTGCTACATTCAATACTTTACTACGCCCGACACCAAAAATATGTCGCGTTACATTCACGCAACTCATTTTCCTTGCCGACAAGAAGTTGTGTTTATATTTCTGTGGTTTATCTTTATTTTCTGGTGAGCAGAGAAGTCGAATTAATACGTCTGGGGTAGGTATTGTTTTTATTTTGGTCTACACGCAGTTGGCAAGTTAAGCCCGTGCTACATTGACAGTAAAGTAGCCGTATAAAAATAACCGTAACCGCACCGTAAGAAATAGACAGGTTTCTATCCCTGTTACGGTCTTACGGCGGCTAAGTAGCGGTACGGTGTGTTGTAGCATGCATCTCTCAAATGTGTTTGTTCAATTTTTACGGTTATTTCTTACGGCGAATCTAGCACGGCCTTACGTCGCGCACTGTAAATATTTTTCGTGATTTTGAAAAAAAAAATGGGTTTATTATACTGTACAATCCTGTAGAAGAGTTTAACGTAACAGAAATATAAGTATCGAGCGTTTACACACTTTACAATCGTAACATATTTCCAGTACGCAACACTAATATTATACTACACAGACAAGCAGTCGCCAGTCAGGCACGACCTGTGCCGTAGAGGCCACCAGGCTAATTGCGCATGAAGCACCCCAGTGGACAGCTTAGAAACTAAGACTAATAGCTCCGTCAGAATGCGCTACAGTACACAAACTCTTTAGTTGCCGACGCTTGGCACAGAGCGCAGCACACTCGAGTCGATATTCGTCACTCGTGCCGCTGCGGGCCTCGCGCCATCGCCGTTTTCAATTTTATTTCTATCTTTCAACACAAATTGGGGAGGGTATTATAGGCTTATCTAGTATCAAAATCTTCAGAAAAAGTCAGCGTTTAGTATAAAAACATTACTTTGTTTTAAAAAACCGTGTTATTAATGAGAGTAACACTGATACACGGTATTAGAGCAAGAAAAACACCGACTTGAACAAAATAAAATTTTTTTAGGGGTTAAAAAGGGAATTTCGGCAACTACGACAACGACGCAACTACGACAAAATTCTCGAGAATTATCGCTTGTCGTAGTTGCGGGGCTCCACTGTACACACATTAAACAAAAACTTTTAACTTTGGTGTTGGGTGAAATAGGATGTTAGGATCTAACGACACAATTCTTTGGAAATGTGGACCGCCATTAAATCAAGGTTCTACTGTATTGATATGTCTGCAGAAAACTATAAATGTATACATAGTAAACCATAGATATGTACGGAGACTTGCATAGATGAAAATACTTTGAAGTACTTTACTAGCAACCAGCACACATTGTTCAGTCCATTTGAAGTCATTGACCTTGATGCTTTGGCATTTATGGAGGGAAAAAACATCTCCAAAGTTTTTGTATTCGAAACCGGGGTGTGAATTGTGCAGAAATTTTGGTTATTTCAACGTTATGTTTCAATGTTTACTTGCAAAACGTTGAGTGTTAGGGCAGCAGCCTCTTATTTTTAGCACAGACATTTATTTGTAATTAATTATTACTTTATTTTAGTAAGTGGAAGTTACAGAAGTAGGTAAGTATATGATTGTTTTCTTAATTTGGTTTAAAATCTTTTAAAAATAAAGACATGTGCATTCAAACAAGTATATGAAGTACAGATAGTTTCAGAGTAAAAAAATTGTCTGTATCATGTATAATATCGGGCAGAGTCATTAAAATTATTGGAGCAAAGGTCTATGCATTCTGCCCGGTTTTGGGTTAGTTCCCAGGTTATTTTCAGCGAGCACAGTACTGGCCAAGACACTTGTGTTACGCATTACAGTTGGCCTTTACATGTGACCTATTTTGGACACATGCTAGGAATTCCGAAGCAACCAAGCTATTTATAAATGCTGATTGCATGTAATTATTTTAGTTTTTATGTCTTTGTTTTCTTTCAGTTAATGAAGCAGATGAGTTCAACGGATACACCTTTAGGTACTTTGAACTTACTCCAGCAGAAACAAAAGGAAACACAGTCTGCATTCATTGTCCTTAGTGGCAGCAAGCAAATGTAAGTGATGTTGAGCTTTATACTTTGCATGTGTCACCATCTCCTCCTCCTGCCTTCCACGCCTATTTTCTCCCCCTTTCTCTTCCACTCCACTCCTTCTATTTACCCTTTCCTCCCTTACCTTTTTTTCTCCTTCCCCTCTCCTCATCACCACCACTCTCATTTCCCTTATATCTCTCCTCCTGTACTCTTTTCTTCCATTCCTTCCCTTGTCTCGCCCCATCTCTTTCTTCACCCTCCACATCTTCCTCACCAACACTTTCCTTCTCCCTTTCCCTCCCTTTTACCCTCACTACTTCCTCCCTTAATCGTCCTCTCCATTTCCTTTATTTTCTTCTTTTCTCAGTCTTTTCCTTTTCTTTCCCTTCCCATACATTCCTTTCTCTCCTCCTCACTATCTCATCATCCCTCATTCATCTCTTTCTGTGTGTGCATGTTGATACACATTGCATTTGAGCAATTTAAATTATGTGTATTTATGGGCGCGGTCCACCACAATTTTTATCACCATTTTTTATTTTTATGTGTACCAGATATTTTTTTTCTTATTTTAGACACAAAATGTGACTAAATTTGACTGTTATGAAATTTTTTTATCTCTCATAGTTTTTGCATAATGGCGTGTTAGTCATATTTTGCATATTTCATACTGAACCAAACCGAACATAAGGGTTCGGTTCGAAAAACTGACCGTTCGATTAAAAATATACGCTTAAGAACTGATATACTACGACACAAATGGGTAAAAAATAAAAAGAAAGAAAGAAAAAATAAACATTACGACGTACACTATAATAATCATCACAATCTTGAAACGCAAAAGATCTTTATGTTTGTGTGTCAGAAATATGTCTGCATACGCATCTACTTTGGAACGGGCAAACTTACGTGAATCTATTAAGTTAAAATTTTGTACACTTCACTTCAAACATCCGTGATTCATTTTCCTTATTGTACAGCATAAAATAAATAGGTTTACGTCGTGACCAATTGGCCTAATTTTCTACCTACACAAACTTAAGTTATCTTACCTTTCATAGGAGCAGATGAAAAACTTAAAGGGAAAAAAATGTAATGAAAAGAAGTCTGATATAATTTTTTCTGTTACTTGCTGTTGCTGTTTTAAATTAATTCTTTATTGAATATAATTCTGCAGTCTGTCCTAAACGTAAACACAGTAAATATAAACGTAGCACGGGCAATGATTGCAGTATGGCGGCCACGGCTTGGCAATTTAATGGCTACCAACTTCAGTTACTTGCAGTTGTGTCTGCTAACTTCTGTTTATAAATCTTAAAAACTGCTATAAGAATATAAAATTTGTTACTAATTGTAATGGATAACTAATGTGATTCACTTTCCCGAATTTATATATCGTGCACTCGTAAAGACTGCTTAACAAAACGCAATATTAACGTAATTTTTTTTTTTACCGTATGGTGTACTGTAAAACTTTTTCTTTCAACTCAAGTAATTCAAATGCCATAGAAAGTAGGTAACATTTAAAAAATGTTAAATGAACTTCTTCATACAGTACTTTTAATTTTGATTAACAGTACTATGATTCAAAATGCTTAATCTTATGCTATAGTTATTTTTATGATTATACTATAATGTATACAAATTTTACTTTTTAAAGTTATGCTAGAACTAAATTTAAAAAATACTTTAAAAAATTATATTTCTTGGGTTTGTTTAAGTTCGAAAGAATACTTTTTGCATTAGGTTCGGTTCAGTTCGGATATTTTTTTTACCTTGGTTCGGTTCGAAACTTGAAAACAGAGTTTCGCTTAGCTCTAGTTTAAAGTTAATGAGATATCACAGAACACAAAAAAAAAATGTAGTTACTACTATGTATTTTCTTATTCGTGTTAAAATGCCTATTAATGACCAATGCCTACCTTCGAGGCCTGGCGAGAACATGAAGGGAT
This sequence comes from Medauroidea extradentata, assembly GCA_003012365.1. Taxonomy (NCBI): domain Eukaryota; kingdom Metazoa; phylum Arthropoda; class Insecta; order Phasmatodea; family Phasmatidae; genus Medauroidea; species Medauroidea extradentata. Next base: position 13,089 of record PNEQ01011535.1, on the reverse strand, counting down.
TTGCATGATAAATTATTTTCAGTAGGGTACATTCATCTTTCATGATATTGTTTTCAGACAAAAACCATTTCTGCATTAAAAAAAGGTAAGTGTTTCTACAGGAATGAAAAATGTATGTTGGGGAGGGGTGAGATTAGAGTAGGTGTTTTCAAGTGTTTTTTGAGTTTGAAAAAACAGCCTAAAATATGATATACCATTGTGGAAGAACCGAGTGAGGTGGATTAACAGTAACGTGTTGGGAGGGCCTGGGTTCAATCCCCGGCTCCAGTCATTTTGATTTCCATTTTTCAATGTTTCCCCAAATCACTCCAGGTGAATGCTGGAATGGTTTCTGTCAAAGGCCATGGACAACTCCTCTCCCAGCTCCTCCTGCCGCTGTACCAAGCTGTGGGTCACCACTGCTAATGACCTCGCTGTCGACAAGGCATAAAGCCCTCTTATCTACCTACCCACCTACCGTTGTGAAATGTATCAAGATAAACAAAAAAAGTCAGTGGGGTCGTATATGTACGTTAGATACTGAGCCAAATTTAATTTAATTTAACGTATACAGTTGTTCCGTATTCTTGTCCTCGCCTGGGCTCTGAAGTAGGCATCATTATTAAGTGCCAAATTTTAAGATGTAACTCAAAAATGTAAGACAGCGATTTTGTGAACAATTTTTTATTGTTGAGTAATCAAATCAAAAATACTGTTCAAAAAATTTTAACAGATTCTTGTTCAGTAGTGACCGGTCACCTCGCTCATGCATTCAAGTCAAAAATCAAGTGGTTTTCATGTAGCAGAACTGAGAATGTCCTCGCAAAATTGGAGTTCTACTGTATCTATTTCTGAAAAGTAAATTAAATTATTGCTATTGCTTGCCTAAGAATTTGCACACCATCACAAGTGTATGTGTTTAGTATTTGGATCTAATAAGGCAATATATAAGTCCTAATGTGCCTTATAATTAATGGTAATTACCTAACCCAGTATTTTCCATAAGAGTCTGTATTCCGTCATCCTTGGTTTCTCCATTTACTATGGTTTTTTTCTTAAATGTATCCCCCGTGGTTGGGGAGGGATTACTTTGTATAGATACAGAAACAAGAGAAACAAAAGTTTGACATATTTCCTAATTAGGAACAGATTATAACCTGGAAATATTTCAATGGCATATACAGGTTTTTAGTGCAGTGTTGGTATGGTATTTTTGGGTATCTTCAGACCTATCCTGTAGATAATGCCTGCTCTACTGTACATGCCCCTAAGTTAAAACTTTTACAGTATTAGTTTGTATGACAGTGTTATTGAAATATTTTATTTGTGTTTAGGGCTACCATCTCTAAAACGAAAATGTGAACATCAGTAATCCATTCAGAATGGCCCCTGGAAGTTGCTATGGTGTCACTTCTTGCAAGAGGATATGTACTTGTGGCACATTTTACGTAAGATCACAAATATTCGGGACTTCAAATAAAAATGCAAAGTTATACTTGTAGTATTACTTTTAATGTATGGATTTGTAGACTGTTTGTCATTTCCACTGTTACATGCTGTATAATGTGTATATATTATGCAATTCATAAATACTATAGATGTTCAAAAACTTTTATAATGTGTGTGTTGTGTGTTTTGTAGTTAGCTGGTATGGTAAGTTAATTAGTCATATAATTGCAGTTTATTTAATATTATAATCAAGGCAATAATGCCAATATTTTATCTGCCCAAGCTGTAAGTAATTTTAGAAGGTAAGAAGTCTGCTAGCTGTAAACACTGATAACATAATTATATCTGTTTGTGTGCTTGTATAATCAGTTAAGATTTTCTTTTGACGAGGAAGAATGTCATGATCTGGGATATATCTACTTGGAAGCATGGTAGGATTTGCAGTCATGAATTGCCACATTATGACTAGCAGAATCATCAATAGAAAAAAAAGTTCATTTCTTATGAATTAGCAGTACTCTTCAAATGTAAAAAAAATTGCTCATTACATTGCAACAATTATTTACTAACTAAACCAGCTTGTTTAGGTAGTGATAAATACTGTACCATATTGCAGTATGACAGAAAGCACGTACCTGTAGTAATAAAATGAACCAAGCAGTGAGAAGACCAAGGAGATTGGTGCCCATCAAATAAATGGTTATTATTTTACATTGTAGACATTTGTATGACATTTGCTTGTCATGAGAATTTTTTACTCAAATACAATGTTTTATCACTTAAAAGTTAATCCTTTTATGTCAAAATTTATATTTTAAACAAAGGCTGCAACTTTTAAGAGATTGTGGTCAAGTTAAAAAAAAATGTATACTTTAGGTTAAATGTAATAAATGTTACATACTGCAATACATGTGAATACAAATGTACATAAAACTTTATAAAGTGGGAATCTAAAAATAAAAAAGTAAATGTATAGCAGTCCAAATGATACAACACTGGAGGTAGGTGAGGTCCATTACCATTATGCATGCCTGCAAATAAAATAAGAAATTTTAACTATTAAGAATTACATAACGTAATGATACTACACACCTATTGTTTCGTAACTCTTGTACACAATTCAGCATGCCAGTATTGACTTCCAAAAATTATCAGTGTTTTGGTCTTCAGAAGGCATCTCACTAATTTTTCATAACTGAAAATTCAGAACCCACCGCTCTATTCCCGTTATTCTTTCCATAAACAGTGCTTTCTTCCCATCGCAAAAAAAAAAAAAAATTGAACTTCACTGATCCTTACTCTGTGATCGCTATTAACAAACTGTTGCTTGGCAACACTGCTAGGGTTGTTTACCAGCTGTGCACGCTGGCCTGGCCTCCTAGCCTGCTGTGACCTTCTAGGATACTCCGTTTTCCTATATTTTGGGACAAGGATAGGGATGAATGGAACCGTGATTATTCATTGGAGGGTTCTAGTGTATATCAATTTACATCATTGTGAAACTCTGTTGAAAGGTGATGACGAGGTTAGTAGACACCATTTTTGTTTTTGTTGAAGTGTAGAATTTTTCAGACTCGTAGGCTACCTATAAATCTGGGTTGATGTTCGTATAAATTGTGCGACTTGAATTGAAATTTACTACTGTATTATTAAAATATATTATTTTGTAATTTTTGTTTCTTTATTTTTTTTTTATCATTTACATACAATATTGTGTACATACAGTGTAGCATATGATCAGTGCATTTGAAATAAAACAATTAAGGTAACTCGGGGAGGATACAACACATGGAAATTTAAAGCCAAAATGTTTGAATAAATGTGCAAAAAAATATATACATTATGCTAGTATACTCTTTTCTTTGTACATTTGTGCAAGTCAGTACTCAGCGTGAAGGTTTTTAAAAAAAATGTTTAAATGATAATGGTTAACAAAACATAAAAAATGTGTATGGCTTGGCATCCCTCCCCCTCCCTCCTGCCCGAAGTTGCCTTATATATTTCCGTGAATTTTCTACAAACAAGTGGTCCAAGATATACATTATACATACAATTACAGTATATAAAATATTTCTGGTGGTTAGCATCATTTCATTCTACCTTTGAATTAGTATTTTGGTTCAGAAAAATTCAAATTTCGACAATAGTTTTTTTGTTTTATAAATTAATGTGTAATTTGTCCACCAAATTTTGGAGGTTTTCTGTAATGCATGCATGTGCGATAGTTCTGTAGGTACTGTGAGTATGGAGTACAGTTGGACAGAGGTATGCAAAAAGTAACAAATACACAGTTTGCTGAAACTGAGAAATTCAGTGTTGAAGTTTACTGTGTTTGTCTAAACTTATATAAACCATTTTTTCTGGGCACTTTATTTGTTCAAATATTATGATTTAATGCTTGTTCATTTCGTATGACATTATTTGGACCATCTCCTTCTACTTGGTTTGATTATCTCAAAATGTATGACTTTGTGGGTTAGTTATTTTTTGCGTAACTACGTCTAGTTGTCAGTGTAAAGTTTAAGAGAGTTTTCAGCATGTATTACAAATGTGAATTTTTACAAAAGCTATGGCAGTTTACTATAATTTACATACTATATTATTACTGTGGGTGGCATAAATAGTTCCTTAGACCATTAACTCATGGGAAGTAAAACAATTGGACAGTACATTTAAAATGTGTAAACTTTAAGATGTACTTCTCTACTTGTAATTTAAAAGATTTCGTTCATCTTTGTAAAGTTACTTTTTCTCTCCTGTATAGAAGTTTTGTTACTCATAGCAAAGTCTTATTTTTGTTTGAAAGTTTGTACAATAAAATGTATGTTTAATTAAACTGCATTTTTAATAAAAAAGGTTATTTGTCTCATAGCTGTAGTAGCTTTAGTGTGTTTGTACTGAAGCCATCACCACACTGTGTGCACTGTACCTAATCTACCAACTACAGTGCAGGCAGTGTGATGCTGAATACGTTGGCCTCACTACAAACACAGTAAGACAGAGGATGAATGGCCACAGTGCCGATACCAAACAAGCAATAGCCAGTTCCAGCGTAAACCTTCAGGATGTCATCTACCAGGCCTCAACATACAATAACTTTCATTCAAATTTTCCGCCACACCCTAGTACACCCCTCAGCCACTAGGTGTATTAGTTACCAACCACTGCTTACCACCCGCCAGACTGCTGTGCATGATCATTCACCGCCCGTGGAAGCAGGTTCCCCCCCCCTTTTTTTTTCTTACTTCTTTGAGGTACAGTTAGGAATATCCATAAATAGCATTCTGAGTGCTCACATAAGCATCATGCTGAACCAAATACCCTCCACTCATTTCAATTAATGGAGCAATAATCTAAAACATATTTCAGGCTTTTTCACCACTCGAATTTTGAAAATATTAATATCTCATCTTAGACATTTGTAAGCACATAATTGAAGTAAAACTTAGGACGCTAGCCCATCAGGTTTGATCTATACAGACGGTTCATAAAAATTAATTTTTCGACCATTTTGCCCCCTGAGACTTTGAATTTTAAAAAAAATCCTCAAATTCCTTTTGGGGTATATTTACGTAATCACTACTTTGAAGCAAAAAGCAACACTATATCCTGAAGGATTTGATAGATATTGAAAAATAACTGAAAACACATTGAGGATGACCAGTCATTGCTAAAAGAAATTCCCTGATTTCCCTGACAGAAAAACAAAAATCTTGTTGATTTTCACAAGCATAAAAAAATGTTTTTTGGCAATTTATTTAACACATTTTCCAATAAAGGTAACTATTTCAAGTCCTTTCTAACAGTAATGTATTGTTCAGCCAATGAACTTGACAAAGTTCAGTAGAAATAACAATGAATATGTGTAATCACTTCTTCACCAGTGTAATTTTTTTTAACAATAAAACAGTAGTAATGCTGTCAAAATGCCATTACTATTTTTCATCCTATAACTTTTATGAAAACTCAAAATGAACGAGGAATTAGCAGACATAACAATGAACTTGACAATGATGTGTAATCACTTCTTCATAAGTGTAATTTTTTTGTCCCCCATAAAGGTTGAAGCTTTGAATTTGACAGAACGCCTATGCAGTGATTGCAAACATCATAAATACTTTTGCATATACAGTAAAAGAATGTTTACAGTGTTTGCAATATTTAATTTGTTAGATACTGGTATAGAGATGTTGGAATTGTTACAGTTGTAGCACGCAATTTATGTTGCCATTGATGATATGTAATACAACTAATAAATAATAAATACAAAATAATTACTAACTTTACCTATATGTTGTAGATGTGAAAATTTGGTAAAGATGATTAAAACATGGTTAGTGCTTCTGATACTCCTTAAATTGAAAACTATTTCCAAAATTAAAAGAAAGGGGAAATAATACAAAATAGAGTTTCATAATTCAGCAAATACTTTTATGAATTAGTTAGCCTTCCCTGTCACCTGAGAGATTGGCTTGTCTCGTAAGTTGTATTTATATTTATTTTAAAAAAACTGCCTTTGAAATACAAAATTAAAAAAAAATGTTGCTCATTTTTTATTTGTAAACAATACAGAATACAGTAAACCAGTAGTACAGTTTTGAATGCAGTGGTTTATTGAAATTGGCTGTATTACGTTTTTAAAACTATGTTGTAAGGAGAATACTGTACCACAAGAAGAAATATTATCTTTGTGACACAGTACCTGGTATTAAAATTGTATTAATGCTGGTGTAAATTGTAAGTTTTTGTCCAGTTATTATTGTTAATAGTCATCATTTTGTAACTGCAAGTACATATAGGGTGTTTATTTAACTTTCATGGTACTGTATACAGTTTTAGTTAAGAGGCGTGTGTACTTATTGTATGGTGTTTTAATGGAACTAACACGATCATGTGTAAATGTGTTTACATACATTCACATGTATATAACTAGTTTTAGAAGAAAGGTCGAGGTATTACATTACATAGTCTGTAAAACAGAGTTTTCACAGTGGATTATGTAGACACCCTGGGTAAAATATATTGAGTACACAATGGGACTTGCACAGTAAGAACATTTATTTGTATTCCTTGATCACAGATACAGAAATAAAACATACAAAACTTCACAATTTTCACATTTAATTTAAAAACAATAAAAAGCAACTTTTTTAATTATTTTTCTAACTAATTTGCACAAATATTATAATTGTATTTCATATAAAATACATTATACAGGTATAAATTCATGTAGTAAACATACATATACAATAATACAATTTCATACAGTACATTCCTACCATTAATATCTTATAAATAACCTGTAAATATTATCACAGATCACTGATAATGTGTCAGTGTCTAATTAATGACTAGTTTGATAAATAATTCCAGAGTATGTAACACACATCTAGAATAAGCAAATAAAGAGACAGAGAGATGGTACAAACAACCTTTCATTCATTTTCCAACAGTATTTGAGCTATTTTCTCCAGTCTAGCAGTAAGTTTGTCAGAAAAATGTTTAATATTTTTTAATGTACCAGCAAGTTGTGCAGCACAGTGAAAGTGTAACAATGGTTGCACTATACTGGTAACAAACACCTAACTAAACAAATGTCCTGAAGTTGTTATTAGCTGGGCACAGATTTTCTGCTGACATATCATTGTATATGTTGTTCAGAATAAAGCGAGCACTCCCAAAGACCTGATAAATTTCTATTTACAGCCATTTTTGTATCATTACTATGCATGTAAACATAAATAATGCAACATGCTTAGTATACATTGTCTGTAAAACGTTACGTCTATATTACACTGCTCTGAGAAATGTTACCAACAATCTACTCACTAAACACACAAGTTATCAACAACTATTGTATAAAATTCACGTTTCTTGGACAAAACAACGATTTAAATATACTGTAAATGTCTTAAAAACGTTTGCTAATAATATCTCTACAAATAATGTTTCCACAAACAGTTAAGAAGCAGTAGGATGTCGTTCAACAGATAAAACTTTGGCAATGCTCTGTGTACTGATAGTAATTCCAAACAAAATGTCTAGCAGTCATTAAACTTAACAGTTCACAGAATGTCTATAACTTTATACAATTAGACAGTAATGCAAACCTACATTCTATTTAGATTCTAAGCATGTGTGATAAAATTAACATATTTTTCATTGTACAAAATACGGTGCATCATGTAAACTTATTTTGGTACCGAAGCACGCTCACGCTTCCTCTTGGTCAAACTATGAACTTCGTTCTGCCTGTTGCACTGATTGGAGATACCTAGATTGTGTGTGTGTATGTTAAATTGTGTGATCGGTAGGAACCTACTTAGTTTGATTAAAAAGTAGTTAATCAGTAAATTAAAAATACCAATATGTCCAGTTCAAAGATTTTATTTCAGTATTGTTATACTTAAATAGAAAACACATGGAACTACATTTGATAATTCGCTGCCAACCATACGACGACTAAAATAATTTTTGGTAATGCTGAACCATAATGCAGTAACGGTTAGTGATTTATTTTCGAAGGTCAAATGTTTAGTGCTCACTTTATCCCGAATGATTATGATGTATAATAATTCTCATTCATCACAATTTTTGACATTAGGATACTACAACACAGCATCAACCATACTATTTTGTGCAGACAATAAATTTTACGAATTGGAAAACATTACTACGCTTAAAAAATTTATTTTGGATGATTCCTAACAAATGTATTATTTAAAAAAAAAAATTTAATCCAAGCTCTTGGTTCCAAGTGGCCATAAATAGTCTTTCCGCAGTTCCAATTTTGTATAAATTCAATAACATTTTCTTTAGTACAGAAAATAAAAATAACATTTCAAAGATTACTTAGCAAGTAACACACAATTTTGATGTAGTTTGGACTGCAGATGTTTTTATGCCAAACATCTGCAAAAAAAAGCAGACACATAGCATACACATTTCACAGTATAAACAGGTTTGTGGTGGATTGTAAGGTCAACATTCTCAAGGAAACATTAAGTTTGAAACATTTAACTGCTTCCGACAAGAACCGTCCCTGGAAAAAAATGATTGAGATATGTATGTATATGTGTTCCAGCTGACCGGTGTTAAATTCTTAGTTTACTTCATGCTGAATTTGGCGGGATGTAAGGACAATCAACGGTAAAATATTTATTGTACCAGTCAGCTTATTTTCAGTAGTGTGTAATACTGATTCATAAATTTGTTTATTAAGTGTCGATGTTAATATGTAATAATAATACCATATGCCACTAAAACATAGTAAAAATATAAATTAAATATTATTAGGATAAAACTACTTCCTTTAAATTAATGAATTTTAATACGTTGTTGTTATTATTATTATTATTATTATTATTATTATTATGCAGGAACTACTGTAAGCAGACTTTATGTGAACATTTGGTAAATTTTAAAATTTGGAATTGATTACAGTTAGCTAGAATATTGGAAATACATTATAGAAGAGGCATGCACCAAGATATGCTTGGGTCAACAGAGACACATGCCCCTGATGCATTCCTCAACACGCAAATTAGGCATGCGCAAACACATACAGAATTGCATGCATTTTTGTTCTGCACTCCAGGACAAACAGTTCATGTGTTCTATTGGCTACTGTGGAACCCTATTAACAAATTCCCACTGAAGAAGTTTAACAAGGTCAAAAATTCTGGACCACTTCTTGTATATAGTGTATGTGCACATATTTTGACCCTTTCAAGAAGTTTTCATGAATACGTAGGTAATAGGACTTAATTTTCTAAATCCTACACAAATGTCTTCACATAAATTTACTGTACTTTATTATGAGAGGTTCCTTACAATTCACCACTGCAGTCAGAAACAAGTGTAAAAACACACACACACACACAGTAAAAACACAAATAGCAACTAACTGTAGCACTGATTTTTAAAGCTTTATAAATTTTACTACTAGAAAGAAGCAAGTGTTTTTGTAACATAGAGGGGAATGCTTGGTGTGCACATGATTTAGAGCATAATTTTAAACAGCACTCTTTGTTTACAAAATAATGTGGGTTTTTTTTTTACGTACAGTACTTTATATGCACCTGACAAAATAAGTAGTAGTAAGACAAAGAGTTTTAGCATGAACTACATTGGCTTATAGTATTGGAGAAAAACCACCATTCTTAGCACATTCTTCACATACTACTGCAACTACTTAGCAGCATAGGCCTCATGTTATACTTTGTGGCATTGTCAAAAATTTTCAAATAACAATGACCAATAACAGCAAACTGACACCAAATTTTCATCAGTAGGCTAAAAATACACTGTAACAATAAATCTGGTATTAAAATGTATGCTGACTGTTGTAATAAACATACACATACTTGCAATAATTGTCCAGCTACAGTAGATAATAGTTTGCTACTGTGGTCATAAATACAATTAACCCTTTCAGTGCCAAGAGCCGAAATATCAGCATTCATTGCCTGTGCAAAAAAATGTCAGAGGCCAATATATCTGCTGTGTATTTTTTTAAATAAATTTTTTAGAAAAAATTATGTTTACAATTGTAATGGATTAAGTGAACCTTTAGCTGCCAGTATTCCAACTTGATTACTTTTGTTTGGTAATAAATTATTTCAATTTTTAATAAATATGTAATTGCAATTTTTTGAAAGATAGGTATGATTGCATTTTTCACATATGTACCTCGAAGTAAGCTGGCACTAAAGGGTTTAAATGACATCTGATGGTTTTGCTTTGGTGCAAAACCACATATGGTACTATTTGACATTTATTAACATTTTTTTTATGAGCTATGTAATAGTAAGAATTTTCATCGTGTAGTTTACAGAGTACACAAGCAGATACATGTATAGAAATTTGCTGTCTGGAATTTTTCAAGATATTTTTTATGCTTATCACAAGATTTTAATGATGAGACATTGGTATACATAGTGTATCCACATAAGTCTGATAATTTATCATATCTGTACGAAGTTACAGTAGAACACTTACTGTTGTAAAACAATTGTAGGGACCAGAAGGTGGCATTAGAACCAGGAAAATGTTAAAAGTGGGTACATTATAAGAGGGTTCTACTTTAGTTCACTTCCAATTTGCCAATGCACCTTGCTGCAAAAATAATAATGTTTCACAAATAGTGCAACACAAAACTCATAAAATTCACATTAATTAAAATGTTTTCTTATGTAGTAAACTTTTTTTTGTGCTGTTATACTTCAGTGTATAAAATATTTTTACTGTTATGAAGCTTCACTAATTTCTACAAACAGGCGGATTTGTTGAAATTCAAATAAAAATCTTTTCATATAATGACGACTCATTATACATGATGAAACAAAGTCTATTTAGTCTCATCTTAATTTATACTTTACCACACTGTATTTGAACACATCATAGTGACTTTCTTGTGCTTCGGTGGTAATAGCAAACAACATCCTTCACCTACACCTTACACAGCAAAAGTGACATTCTTCAGTTGTATGCTAAACTGCTAAACACCTGGTGGCATCGTATGTTGAATTGGTTTCACTTACATAAATGTGTATTTGCTTGTGCAACTATTATTCATACAAACATGTTCAAAATCAATTTTTCATCCAACTTTTTTTATCACTGTCAATGTAATTTCATCATTAAAACTACTGGATATGCATATAAGTCTTTTGAATTATTTTACCTTTAGCTCTCAGCTGAAGTACTAGAAATTAGCAGTAGAAAAGATTATTTCTTGATATGTTCTCCAAGCAAGTTGAGAGGAAAAAAGGACAATATTCTATAAGCAGAAAAAAGTTATAACAATGCAAAGGCATACAGTGAGTCATTAATTAATACGTACAAACCAAATGTAGTTACACTGTTGGACCACTTAGACTTGATAGTTGTATATCCCTATGTTATAAGAGATGTAATGAAATGTTTTTTTTTTCTCTTACATCAAGGTTGGTAACATTAACAATTCAATTTCAGTAACATGACATTTTCTTTTATGCCATCCATTTTCAGTTGAACAAACTTTACTCGACAAAAGTTTTCTCTACCTCACAATTTTTAAAATTTGTAACTTAATGGTTTACAGTACCTGAACCCTAGACTGAGTTTGGAAAGTTTCACTTCATCTAAACTGAGTCCAACTTTCGACTTGCTCTGCTTTTGTAAAAAATACTTGGTCATTTATCTACCAAAGAAGATCTTTCTGTGAAAATTTTTTTTTCTTGTCTTCTTTTAGAATGCAAGCCAGTCACCTCCGTTCTCCCCAAAAAAACATTCAGCATCTTCCATTCCTCACACACATCCCAACTCAACATGAGTCAGAGCTGCACACTTTAGTTCCAGCTACTCGTATCTTACATTGTCATGGAATGGGCTTCTTTACCAGCAGATTGAAGCCTCGCTTTGTCGAAGGAGACCCATAACCATTTTTGAAGATTGCAATTGTCCTTCCTTAAAAAAAAGAAAATTAAGAGTCAAAAGAATGTTTATAATCATGTGACAATCAACTGTATGGATGCTGGATAAAAAAATATGAAGCAATAGGAGGGTACGTAGCAAATATTGTACAGTATTTAGTTTTCTCCCTCAATTCCAATCAGCCTAAAATCCACATATTAAAAATTGTGCTAGTTACGATTTCTATGAAAGATTTATGCAGTGAGTATTAACAATTAAACTGATGTTTTGGACAAGCAACTTATTTTTTGTTTGGGGCTGGGCAGGGGGGGGGGGGGCAGCATAGTGCTGCAATGGTGTACATACATAATATTTTGTTTAATTTATGCTCTAGTAATTGTGGACTGTGGGCCGAGCATGGTTAATATATTCTACCTGTCAGAACGGCACGTCAGTGGAAAGATGGTTGGTCAAAAAAGTGAGCGTCGTTCAGTTTGTAGCTCGTCAAAAGTGTTTCAGAATGAAGGACACTACCTTAAATTCACTGACGCTGTATTTTAGTGTGTCATGAGGATGAAACGTACGTATTTAAAATATTTATAGAAACAAGTGTCATATTCGCAGTTTCAAGTGACAAAAGATATTTTAACTAACACAAAGCCTGCATACAGTATAAACAATACGTGCAAAGATAAACTTAAAGCTCAATTACTGTACATGTACCATATCCATAACCTATAACTTGGCCATTTAGACATAACCTACATCTTGCCCATATTGATCACTAATACCAAAATTAGTAAATAATACAGTTTGTATTGAATATTTTTTGAAGACAAAAACAAAATAGTGTAGGCACATGTGTTATGTCTGTAATTCTAACGTGTTTGTATAACCAAACCGAATGAAAACTGTGTGGTGTAGAATAGGGTGGGCTGAAAAAGATAAACTTTTTTTTTTCGAACTGCTATAGTGCGGAAAAGTTGCCTTTAATAATGATAAGAAAAACTATGTAAAGAAACTTAAGATCTGTTGATATCTTCCGGTCGCGCATGGTACCGAAAGTGTACACAAATAGACAAAATTTAACATTTATTATATATTTAAAAAATAATAATTACACTTCTTTGATTGACATCCTATAGTTTGCAATGTTTAATTTACAGTTGAATAAAGTGAAAAAAAAATTATCATCACTAATATTTTAATATCTATCGGTCGCGCATTCTGTTTGTAAAATGGTAGTTTACGAAACTTTTTTCAAAT
>PNEQ01011508.1:0-24690 GCA_003012365.1 Medauroidea extradentata | reverse complement strand
CTTGCTCCATAGCTTCGGTTTTTACGGCTTCTCGTATGCGAAATCCCCAATTCGGCCGCCTGCCACCACACGAGTAGATTTTCGTATACGAATCTCGTGTACGAGGACGGCAGAATGTTCAAGCATACCAACAACACATTTCGAGTGGTCAGGCGGGCGATTCGCATACGAACGAAAACTCGAGCATAGGCCCTCTGTTAATCGTAAACCATACGAGTCTGTGGATTAAGTCATTTACGTAATTGTTTGTAGGATGTCATACTAATGGTTTGGGCCTGTGTGTGGTCTGAACGCCATGAAGGATTATTAATTATTAAAATTATTCAAGTGAAGGCCTTTATTGTAAGGGTACTTTGAGAAATCAAAAGCGTTTTTTGTTTACAACATATCGCGGGTGCGACGTATTGTTCGGCGAATTTCCTCGGAGGTATACTCCCATTTCCTCTGCTCTTCGCATTCTGGCTTCTCCATAGGATTACATTTCATTTCATATTTCAGGGTTTGGCAGCCTCACATTATACTTATTTATTATTGGCGTCTGGTGTGACGGCCAGTAAACTCTACGTTATTTTAGAAAAAAGTCTGAAAATATACACCAGTCTAAAGTAACCAGTGTGAATATCACGACAGCCATGTGTCGATTAAATTTTTGCTATTCTTTTCTTATTATTAATGTAGTAATTCCATGAGCTGTCTTGTCAGAAAGGTAAAAGGGGCAGGCAAGAACAAATTCTCGAATCACGCCTTCAAGTTCATACGCTGCGTGGCATGTTACATAGGAATATAATCTGGAATGTCGTGGTCGGAAGTTTACGTCTTCAAGGGTGTTCGAGGGGCGAAATATCGTAATTTTATATTTGTATGTAATAGTGTTAGTTTTTTAGACGTTACTTTGAAGCATATTTTCCTCCTACGAAATAAAAGAAATGGCTCAGTCAGTTTTCCCATAATGGCATTTAAAAATCAAAATGTTCATGTTTTCATTTGAAGCAAGCCGCGAAAACCAACAAACGAAGTGGAATAATTCATATTGAAAATACATGCCACGAGTTACGGCTTGAAGTAGAAACAAGCATTACAAAACTATGCCAGTATTTTTTCAATATTTTTGAAATTCAAAGTTTTTGTTACTTTTAGTAATTTCACTAAAAAGAAAAAAATAGTGGTTTTTCATATACTGAAAGCCGTAGCCCATGAAATCTAGTTTCAATGTGGTCAGTGATTGGAGATGATGGTTTATCACAGGAAAACTTGACTGTTTGCGGGGCTTCAACGTATGTCCAGCATAACAAAAGATTACTGGCTTTCGCTTGTACGTGGAGCTGTTGGCCTATTTGACTGAGCCAATAAGAATACCGCTGTTGAAATGCTTGATGTCTGTTATTGGTCTGCAGACAGCTTCGTTGTGTCAGATGTATATCACCCAGTCGTACTTGTTGCAAGAAACTACAGTGTTTTTAGGACTGTGTTGGCACAAATCATTTTCGCGATATTCCATCACTAGAGGTACGTCAATTTCGCGGATTCATCTGGTAGCAGCCTATACTTGTCAGTCCTATACACCCACTGGCCACAATCAATTATCTATTGGCTTATAACCGTACAAGCAGGTAGTAAGCGATAGCACTTCGCATTATTTCCTTATTTACTACTGACTTGCAGTAGTCAAACGCGTTTCGTAACAGCCGCCAGGAAGTTACAGACATGACAATGAAGTATACATAATTGGCGTTCAACCTGACCTGGAATGTATCTGCGAAATGTACGTACCTCTATCCATCATCTCTAGTGATCGTATAGTTATCAGCGTCTTGGGGTTTGACCCACATATCACAGACGTGTGTGAACACAGTTACCTGGTTCTAATTAACACAGTCATATGAGAGACGTCTCTGCACAAAGACACACTGCCAATATTCATACAATACAGCTGCAGGTGCGCGCGCAACACTCTGATTCAAAGTAGTGCAAACATCTTTTGAGGACAAACTCATTGCTCTAGTAATAAATCTTAACAAACACTGTCTTTCCGTTGTATTCAACCTACAGTGGTTATGATTCACTGGAGTAACCCTCTTTGTACGAGTGTGATGTCGGCCAGCCGTACTGATGTGCTGTGGTTTGTGATGTTGCAGGGCCAGCATGGATTCGAGGAGCTGCGTCGGTACATCAAGCAAGGAGGGGACTTCTGCAAGGACCTCAGCTCCATCCTGCAAGAACGGTGAGCCGCCGCTATTGTAACTGTGTAACTACCGCACTGATCGCAACTGTGCATATTACTTTTATTTCCTTTTTTCATCTGGGAACGTTTTAGGGACGTAATATAAGTGTACTTCTTTCCTGCATGTACTCTAGCCTACTGTATACTTGTGTAACTGTAGTAGTAACCTAGCCGTTGTAAAGACAAGTGCCTTTTTATAATGAAGACTGAGAATAGAACTACAAATGAAAAATATATTGTCCTTAAGAGTTAAAGTGGTTTAATTGATTGCGAGATGTAAATTGTCTCATTGAGGCCACATGCTTCTATTTATACTGGTTTTGCGAGTGTTGTTTTGTAAATAATAAAAGGGAGCAGATATAATACGGTCACATAGGTGTGTTACAATTTCGTATCCTATGTAACCGAACTTTTTGAAAATATAAATTTTATTTTGTTTCTGCACTTCTTAATGACTTGAATTAATTTTCATTTAGATAATAATTAGTGAAAATTATAAGATATATTTTTGTTTTCAGAAAAATTAAGCTACACGAAAAAAAATTCTACAATCTATGTGACGGTTTTACGATATCTGCTCTCTTTTAGGATTTCAAAAATATGAACCTGTGGCGTTATGCCTACAAAAAAAAGTAAATAATATAACTTCGACTTTAAACAAACATGCTTTTTGTGTAGACTTTGTACTCATAAAATCATATTTGCAGGGTTGATTTCAAAAGGGGGATAAGGGGGGGCAGACTGCCCCGAGTGCCGAGTTAGAGGGGGCGTGGGTGGTGTCGAAAATTTTTACTTGGGAATGAAATACAAATGAGTGTAAAATATCTACATTTAATTTTTGTATTTTTGTTACCTTGAACACCATATAATGTTATAAATACAGTATATATAGTTAGAATACACGCTTAAAACACTGCTAATGGTAGCTAGTAAGTACACATTTTATGTAAGTAAACTTTTCTACTGTTATTTACGTGAGCACAAAACAACGTGTGCAAGATACGTTTATTATTGTTGGGTTGATTGGACCGATGGGAAAAGAGTTGAGGGGAAAAAGGAGGGAGGGGGAGGAAATCACAATTCTTGCCCCGGGCGAAGGAAAGCCTAGATTCGTCCCTTCGTATTCGGTACCTGTGACATCAGTAACTTATGCCAAGTTCTTCAGAAAAAGAGCTTATTTTATTTTGGCCTTACCTGTGGTTAAAACAGTGCATATTTGTTTTTGATGTTCCTGAGATATGGGTAATGCGTGCATCAGGATGTATTTAGGAAAAAAAGCATGTCGTGTAGAATTTAGGCTAAAAAGTCAGTCAGCATCAGCTAAGGATACGAAGAGTGCCTAAAAACATAAATTGTGTCTAGAAAACGGTACAATACTATTTTAGTTTGAATTGGATTGTTTTTATTTATAACATAATTTGTTCCGGTATAAATAACAGAAAGTGGAAGACTTCAATATTTGTCTCAATTATTTCTTATACCTTAAGACGACTTAAACGGCTTGGGATGTTCAAAATAGTTATCAGTCCGAGTTATTTAGTTTAAGACGTGTTTATTTTTTGGGAGAAAGGCTGGCGTCAGATTACTGTCGCCTAACTCTTAGAAGGTGGGTAGCTCAGAGTGAATTGATGAACACTCTTGAAGAAACATAACTGTCATACCTAAGAATCCCTATAATTTGCACCTATTTTTGGGTAGTAATCTACTTCACAGTTTTTCAGACTTTTGCTCCCTACGTATCACCAATTTTGTTATGAAAATAAGCAAAATACGTTTGCAAACGAACGGTGCATTATTTCGCAAAACGCTTACATAGAATTGTGCATCGTATGACTGCTGTTAGTATTGAATCTTTTCAAAGCATTTCGCAAAAAAAAAAAACATGGCTTTAATATAGCTCACATTTTCGAATATTGATGCGCGTGCTTATTCGTGCGCACAGAGGGTGCAAGGAGTGCAGCTGCACCCCCAATCGCGCTGCAATTTGCTGCATTTTTCATTTTTAAGGCATAATTTATCCTAAAAATGTTACAGTTTCTTACAGTAGTGAAGTCAATGCTTTGGTTCGGAAACTCCTTAAATAGCACCATTTTGCATCTTAAAATCCAAATTTTTCCAGGGTGGGACTGCCGGATCGCCCCCTTTTTTTGGCTTCGGGTATGTGTACATATATTTTCAAAGTCATGCACTCCCCTTATCATAAGCCTGCGCATGCCTATGTGCGCGTGTATGGATCAATGTGTGTGTGTATATATATATATATATATATATATATATATATATATATATATATATATATATATATATATATATATATATATATATATATATATATATATATATATATATATAATATTTTTGTAAGTTTTTCGAAAAAAAAAAAAAAAACATTTTTGCTAGTAATATTTAAAGCTGTGATAAAGTATCCTGACATATTTATTTCGGTATCAGCAAGGGTGTTCAAGTGCGACAGTTGTAATTTTATATTAATATGAAATAGTGTTTGTTTTGTAGACGATATTGTGAGTACAGTTTCCTCTTAAGAAGCAATTGTAGCTTTCACAGTTTTCTCATAATGGTGCGGCAAAGTCAACATTTGCTTGTTCTGTGACAGTGATAATGACAGTTTGATAGGCTTCAAAATAACATGTCCATATCTGACGTTCTGCTTGGTTATTAACGTTCCTCCAGCTGACTGAGAAAATTACAAATCTAGTGACCCGTATCGAGCGAGGTGGCGCAACGGTAACACGTTGGACTCGCATTCGGGAGGACCCGGGTTCGATATCCGGCTCCGGCCATCCTGATTTCAGTTTTCCATGGTTTCCCGAAATCGCTCCAGAGAATGCTGGGATGGCCGTGGCTGACTGCTCTCCCGGCTTCTGTACTTAGTTGTGTGTCTCCGTCTCTAACGACTTCGCTGTCGACGAGACGTAAAGTCCTAGTTACCTTACCTAGTGGGCCGCTACTGAACATTTGTGACTCGTATTTAAGCACTTACATAACCATCCTCCAATAATGCAAGACTCAGGCCTCTAACCTGCTTTGGAAAATACGGTGTCTCGAAATATTATTGAGATTTTCCACAAAGTTAGTTTATATACGCCGACTAATACTAGCTTGGACAGCAATGGAGGATGCGAATCAGTGAATGTTAGCGTGACGGGAGTGTGGTGTGGTTTGTCGGCCAGGACCGAGGTGGAGACGCAGTACGCCAAGAGTCTTAGCAAGTTGTCTGGCAAGCTGCTGAAGGCGTCCAAGGACTCAGTGGGAACTGTGAACCAGGCGTGGCAGAGAGCTGGCACCCAGATGGAGCTGCAGAGCGAGATACACAGGTAACATAACAGTCCACGTAGAGCCCTGCAAGTTGTCTCCTGCTGCTGTAGCCAAAATACACCATGCACAGTCAAGTGAGATCATTTATATACCATCTGGTCAAGCAATTTCATCAAAAAATTGTTTCAATATGTTCTCAGAGTTTAACTGTCTATACGTTGTAGTACTTACGTTACTTAAGGATGTTCAAATAGGAAAAAATTCCAATTTTAATATTTGCATGAAATATTGTTAGTTTTATAGACGTTGCCTGGGAGCACACTTTCTTCTTACAGAAAAAATGAGCATCGCTAGTTTTCCCATAACAGCATTTCAAAGTCAAGATTTACATATTTTTACTTCAATCAAAACTTGAAAACCAATAAACATTATGAAATGAAATAATTTACATTATAACTACATGTCCCGAGATTGAAGTATGTAAAAACCCCATTACAAAAAAAATTCTATAATTTGATATTTTATTTTGTTACGTTTATCAATTTATTCAAGTGCAAAAATAGTTTATAATGGGTTTTTATATAGTTCAAGCCGTAGAAGTAATGTCTGCAAAACTAACCCTATTTTATAGAAACATAAAATTATGCTTTTTCTCCACTTGAACGCCGTTAACAAGTGGTAGAAATTTACAACAAACCTAAAAGGGGGAAAATAACTGCTGCTAGGGACCAATTTTAATAAAAAATATTTTTGCAACAGCTTATTGTTTCACTACGTTACCAGCACATCTGTAGCACTGCTTCCTGGTCAGTTACTGGATAATTTTAACTATCACGCATATTCGGGTTCGACACACTGTCAATAACCATGAAGCACAGCTGCAGATGTGCACGAGGGATTTAAACCAGTTGGTGCTTAAATATTTTCACCATAATCTGGGATACATAACTACAAGCTTTCCCAAGTTCCTACCTCCTTGCTCGTAAGTAATCGATACAAGTGTAGATAGTGTATCGTAAAAATAGTTAATGTGAATATAGTCTCTTGAATACAATGCTACTTCTTGTGGTGGTCAAGATTGAATAACAACAAATTTTTTGACACGGCTCAGCAGCCTTCAGGCCTATCAGCAGGGACAATAATTTTTAGCGAAAATATTTCAGCACCACTTTATTTCTCTCGCTTACATGAATACACCTGCAGCTCTACTTGGTGGTCAGTAATTGGATGTTTTAACTGGTAGCAGCAAATCATAGACATTTGGTATCTCAGTAACCTTATTCTGATTGGCCCAGTCAAATGAGCGTCATCTCTGCACAGACACTCTGCCAATAACCACGAGCTGCAGATGTGTACCATCTTTGGAATATACCCACGCTTCACTACTGCATTCAAACAATCGAGCGATGTGTCACGACTGTAACATGTTGGACTCGCATTTGGGACGAGCCAGGTTTGATCCCCGGCTCCGGCTATCGGTTTTCCTTGGTTTCTCCTGAACATAGGCCATGACTAATTCCTCTCCCAGTTCTAGTCCTTCTGCAAAGTCGTGTGTAACCACCTCTAAGAACAATATGTAAAGCCTAATAAAAATAATAAAAAGCAGTTAAAAGTAACATATTCCGAATACAGTACTGACGTTAAAGCAGGGTGTACTAAGAAGCAGAGGTTGTAGAGTATAGAGTTGCTAACTGTCCCGTTCTATACGGAATTTCCTGTCTCTTAAAACTAAAAGAATGATCTCGAATGGACGTTAGACGGGATAATATAGTTCTATTTCAGGATTTTTAGAAACAAAAGTGAAGAAACATTGTTGGAACGATAAGAGGCATTACTTGAAGCAAAGAAGATTGCCAAATATGGCATTTGTACATGCACATTCGTAACAGTATGTTCAGAAAATGTCAAGTTATGTACGAATTTTTCACATTTAAGAGGTGGTACTGGATTTTTAAAAAATTTCTTTGTCCTTGTACTAGAGGTTAAATGAACGTCGATTTGCCACAAACAGTGGTGTAGCCAGGATTTATGTAAAAAAAAAAGGGAGGGGGGGGGTTAACCAGAGAGTAATGTAGTAAACACTGACCACCCCTTTAAATTGGCCAGGGAGGTGGGTCCAGGGCTCATACCTTGGATAAATATTTATTTCAAGGTGCAAAATTTTTGAATATTCTACCGGTAAAAATATTTTTAATTTTGTAATAATTTTCTTTAAAACTAATAACGAGGGGCAAGGGGTTTATAACCCCTATAACCCCCTCCCCCCTTGGATTTCACCGCTCTGGCCTCAAATGTCGCTGACAGTGACTCTGGTAACCCTAGTGGAGTGTCTGGTCGCAGAGGCGATGCGAGTGTTGTGTGCGTGTGTGAGACAGGGCGTTCGCAGTGGCGCTGAGCGAGGAGGTAGTGAAGCCTCTACGTCAGCTGGCAGAGTCGCAGCACCGCATCCGCAAGTCCGTGGAGACGGCCGTCGACAAGACTGCTAAGAGCCTGACCGAGTGGAGAGCCGCCGAGAGCAAGAGCAAGAAGCAGAGCTTCGTGAGTGCGCGAGAGAACGAGAAGCTACAAGACGGCCTGCTGGACGTCAGGCTGGGTCGCTCTGCCAGCACGCACCACCTACACCACCTTCACAAGGCCGTCTCCGACAAGGACACCGCCAAGGTCAGCAACCACCACACACCACTGTGCTACTCTTGTCTAGTGTATACAGAATGTTATAAAAAGGTACGGTCAGACTTTCAGGAAACATTCCACACACACAAAGAAAGAAAATATGTGATATGGACATATGTACGATAATGGTACTATTTCCAGCCATTTTGACAGGTAATCATATACCACCAGGTAGTTCTTGCCAGCGAACTCTAAGATATCTGCTCCAACTTTTACGAAGGGTAACGTAGGCACCGGATGTGGAATGAGTGGACATCCTATACTTTGCACAAACCTTACACTCTGTTACATATTTTTCAATGTCACTTGTCATCCCTGGCCAATAAAGCAACGTGCGAGCGCAAGCTTTAGTTTTGCTTATGCCAAAGTGGCCTTCATGCAGAGCATGCAACATTTGTTCCTGCAATGTCACTGGTACTACTACCCGATCGTTGAGGAAGAGTAAGCCATCCTCTTCATACAAATCACTCTGAACCATCCAAAACTGTTGAGACTGAGCAGGTACTTTTGTTTTCTTATTAGGCCACCCTATTTTCACAAATTTCAACACATACCTTAGCACTGGATCTACTGCAGTTTCTCTTCGTAACTCAGCTTTTCGTGTTTCACTTATCTGTATATGTCTGCTTACACTGTGAACCATTTCACACGTCTCTTCATCATCTGCAACTGAACCTTTGATGTATTTTCGTGACAAGAAGTCTGCTATGTGCATTAGCTTACCTGGCAAATAATGTAAATGTAATTCATTGTGTAGCAATTTCAATTTTAGTCGTTGTAGACGAACTGACATGATACTAGCAACAGATTTCTCCATTACAGCCGCCAATGGTTTGTGGTCTGTGAGAACTTCCACAGAGCGGCCATATATGTAATAATGAAATTTTTTCATTGCGAAGACAATTGCCAACATTTCCTTGTCAATCTGGGCCCAATTCTTTTCTGACTCTGTTAGGCTCCGAGACCCATAGGCAATCGGCTGACCATCTTGGAGTAAACAACATCCTAAGCCATCCTGTGAGGCATCACATTGTATTGTTAAGGGCTTTTTTGGATCAAACGTTCCTAATGCTGGGGCACTGCTGATAGCACATTTCAAGACTTCCACACTTTGGGTGTGACATGGTAGCCACTGCCACACTGTGTCCCCCTTCAATAGCTACCTTCGAGGTGCAGTAATTGTTGCCATGTGTGGTACAACTGGCCTCAAATAATTTACCATTCCCAGAAATTTCTGTAGTTCACGTTTGTTTTGGGGATCTGGTAGACTCTGGATTGCTGCAATTCGATCTGGATCTGGCCGTATCTCATTTGATGAGAATACATGTTCAATGAACTGCACCTCTGGTACTTTATATTGCAGTTTGTTTGGATTGAATCTGATGTTGTTATTCTGTGCTGCCTTCAACACCTCTGTCACAATTTCATCATGGTCCTCTTCAGAGTCACCCGCCACCAATATGTCTTCAAAATATACAGTAACATCTTTAATGTGTCCAAAAATCAGCTCATTTAGCTCCTGAAATTTTTCAGGGGTGCAACACACACCAAATGGCAAGCGAAGGAACTGATAGCAGCCCCGTGGTGTTGAGAATGTGCACAGGTTGCTCGCTTCATCCTCCAGTTCTATTTGCCAGAATCCATCTTTTAAATTGAATACTGAGAACACTTTCTCTCTGACAAAGTTTCTGTTAGCTGCTCTATTGTGGGGATCTGATAATATTCTCTTTGTATTTCCTTATTTAGATCTTGTGGATCCAAGCACACTCTTAAAGAACCATTTGGCTTTTCCACAACAACTAAATTGCTGGCCCACGAGTTTGGATTTTTAACTTTTCTTAAAACTTTCTTTTCTTCTAGCACTTTTAATGTCTCCTTCAGCTTGATTTTAATTGTTTGTGGATGACGCCTTGGAGGTCTTGCTTTTGGTACTGCATTTTCCTTGACACTTATACTGCATCAAAATGGGAATTTGCCTAATCCCTATATTATCCTCAACAAATTTGTTCTTGGGATCTTGCTGTATTCTGATCTTATCAGAATGCAGATACTCGACTGAGTGAACTCTATTGATTAAATTGAGTTTCACACAGGCCTCCAGCCCTAAGAGTGGTGTTCTGTCTGCATCAACAATACGAAATTCCAAATATTTTACTGCATTTCCAGTCTCACATCTCAGGTTCACAATGCCTTTGGGTTGGATTTTAGACCCTTCATAGCATTCTAGCATTTCACTGGTGTCCCTAACCTTAAATTGTTTGTTGACCTCCTTAAAATTTTTTCTGGGATGAGATTTACTTCAGACTCAGTGTCCAGTTTAAATTTTACTTTCACACCCTCAACCAAAACCACTTCATGCCACTTAAGTATTTTCTCTAGACTTACATTTGATTCTGCTCCCACCTGTACACTATGAATTGTAAAAATATCCTCATCACTTTCACTTTCCTGATGTGCAACTCTCACTTCTTTGACAGAGTTTGTATTCTTACACATGCTGGACTCAGGCGTCTGTACACCAGATGTGATAGTAGGCGTACTCTGAAGACATTTTAGTTGCTGTTGACTAACTTCTGCCACATTTGCTAGTTCGCATGCCTTTTCTAATGTTAGATTTTGCTCCTGCAACATTTCTTTTTGGAGGAGTTTGTCACAGACACCCATGAAAATACAGTCCCTAACAATATCATTTACCTGATCTCCAAACTCGCAGCTCCGAACAAGTTTTTTCAAGTCGGTTACAAAGTACTGAAACGGCTCCCCATCTTGTTGTTTCCTGGAATACAGTAAAAATCTTTCATATGGAACATTTTTTCTGGGACGAACGTAGTTTTCAAATGCCGTAATAACCTTCTCATAATTGTTTCTGTCACCATCTAGTATGTTGAATGTGTTGAATATCTCAACAGCATCTTCACCTACTATGTTGAGAAATATCGCGACCTTTACTGCAGAGGGTTTTTCAGACTTCCCCGAGGTAACCAAAAATATGTCAAAGTGCTGCTTGAACTTGCGCCAGTTTTCACTTAGATTACAGGTTAGTACCAGCGTGCTTGGCTTGTTGACGTCCGCCATTATTCCCTTGAGAGTACACGGCCCGTTCGGTCGTTTGTTCGGTAAATTACAGCATATCTAGCCTAGCTGTACAACCACTGCTTCCCATTATGCAACGAGACACATTTTGCATCGTAGATTCTTACTTGCGACTGCGCTATGTTTTATTTGCGATTATTGTCACTATACACGATACTCTAAATCAATACATCTAGCTTCACTGCGTCCATGTTGCCGACTACTGTTGCCAACCTTGCCATTAACTTATTTCCCTATATTTGCTGTAACATACTTATACCTAACTTAACAATTCATAACAATGTTAAAAGAATTACTCCTTAACTGATGAATTTTAAAGAAAACTCTTTCAAATTTAAATGTTCTGATTCAACTCTCTGGAAGGAAATTGCCCCGACAAACTTTGCCAATTTTTGTCTCTAAAATAAATATCTAAATTGTAATTGTAAAGCTTATAATGATGTTAATGAAGTATGTTACAAACATTGCAAGATGATTCCTTGTAAAAAATGAGGTAAAGTTATACATACAAGTTTTTGGCTGGTGCAAATCTCTATTGAAAACTGAAGTTGAAAGCTAAAATTATATAAAATATGAAAACATAAGGATAAATAAATAATGAATTTTCAGGTGTGGTTTGATAATGGCAAGTTCTGCACTATGTGGAAAAATGGTTTTGAATACCTTTCTCCATTACATTCATCAAAAAAATGTTGATGTACATAACTTAGTTTTTTTTTGTTCATTAAGTCTTAGACCAAAATTTGTTTTTTTTATACTTGCAAAAATTTACACAGAATATCTTTATCTCGGTTATATTACCTTTTCTCACATGTTTGGATGGTTGTGTTTCAGTTGGAAGCGAAACGTCGGAAAGCAGAGGAATCTGTCAAGAAGGCAGACGTTGAATACTACACATTCTGCATCCGTGCAGAAAGAGCAAGGTACTGTAACATTACTGAGCTAAACTGTTCAATGATACATACATATACATAAATGTGAGAATTATGTTGAGCTGTGGCAAGTAATCACATTCTGTTGTGAAGTGTTTCATTGACCTTCGTCAGATGTTGAGAGTAACTGGAGTCGAAAATGATTATAAGTATCTATAATTGCTATAACAAAATAATATTTAAAAATTTTGTGGTTTTAAGTAGATGCGAAGAATGTGATTTTAAAAATAGGGCATGGTTCTTATTTAATTCCCAATGGGATTGAATGTGATTTTAAAAATTAAAAAAATAGGGCATGGATCCTATTTAATTCCCAATGGGATTGCATATACATAATTTTAAGAGAAACATAGCAAATGTTGCAATTGGCTAGCAAGTTTTTGGGGACATATCCATGTATTATAATTGTATTCTGCCGCTGAGCCATACTTACCTTATGTTATTCTCATGTTTGCTGAAGATTTTTCTTGTAAGTGCTCACCAATAATAAGCTTCTGTGTGTATTTAATCAAACTGGTTGGAAAGAAGGCCATAATATTCTAAACTGACCTAACTTTATGTTGTAGTCAGTTGCTATTTACATCATGTTAAAATACATAATTTTTTTTTCAGAACCATAAAATATGTTATAACTGAAAGCATTTACTTAGGTCAGCTTTTTGCACAGAGCTTTTAAGAATTCATTAAGAGTCAGTGGACAACCAAAGACAGTTAATTTTCTTCATACACATTTAAAGGTCTTTCGGGATATAGTGAACACAAAAAAAAATTATCTTTCAAAAATATCACTAGTCGTTACTGCATATAATTCAACATTAACTACAGTTGCCTAACTGCTTGCATAATTGGCAGCAAAATTACACAATACAGTTCCATGTATTTTACTATTTAAATACAATACTGAAACAAAATAGGTACCGTAGTATAAATTGACATACTTGTATTTTATATAACTGATTACCTTTTTTTGATCAAACTATGGAGTTTATACTGATTGCACAGTTTATATTATATGCACACACATCAAGTGACGTATCTAGAGATGTTAAGCATTTCCTGTCGTTTGCCATTACGTGCAAAAAGATACGAATTGGCTGAAAATAGAACTTTCGCAGGGTCGAGTGCTCACTTTATCCCGGACCACCTATACAACAATAACTTCTGTATACTGTATGTTAGTGATTGAATGTGTAGTGTAGATTAGCATTAACTTTAATCACACTGCCTTAAATTGAGACGTGATAAAGTGTAAACAAATTTTTGTAGACATTACCTTTTTATTAGTGTCCTGTTAATGATTTTGAGTCTTTCATTATTTGCTATTTGAAGCCTGAGGTTGGATCTCATTTATGGCTGCAACCATCTGTATCTATTATCCTTACATTTTTCTCTCACTTTCTGACAATTCTACTTTTGAAATTATTAACTTTTTACTGCAGTCTGTTCCTCTTATTTTCTTCCTGACCTTCATCGAAGTCTATCCCCAGTTCAGGTGAATGCATCTCTCCACATGCACTTATTCTAGATTCCTTGCTATATTTGACAGCTGGTCCCATTTTGATTTCCTCTAGCATTATTTGAAGCTATTGCTGTCTCCATTTTGATGAATTTTTATCTAGTACCTATAACTTTGCTCCTTATGTGAATGAAGCTGCTTGGTAATCATCAGGTGGCCATTAGTTTGAGACCTACATATCAGGTGTGTCTCTATGTGTCCTTGTTTTGACTCGTAGACTGGACTTTGGTGAGCCCACAAGCCATCTCTTTAGATCATTTCAAGCATCACATTAATGTCCACGAGTAGTTAAAATGCACATTATTTTGTCCCATTGCAAGAAATATTCTAAGACAACAGTTAGCACACCTTACCTTTCAAAAATCCATTAAGTGTTGATTCATGTTATGATTGACCCTGAATGTCAAAATTTAGTCAGAAAAATTAGTTACAAGGAGACAAGCATAAATCCAATACATCAACGAAAGTATCCACTTAAAATATCATCTCCTGACACTGGTTGTTGTTCTCATTGCAGTTAGGGGGAGGGGAGGTTGTAGGGTGTAGCACACGGCCTGGCCTGTTAGTCTTCTTGTGATAGCGTGGTGTGTTATGTTGGCAGACTGGAGTGGGAGACTGCGGTGATCCGTGGCAGCCACTGCTTCCAGGCACTGGAAGAGGAGCGCCTGCAACACCTCAAGGAGCTGGCCGGCAGCTACCTCCAGCATCTCAGAGAGATGGGCCCTAAACTAATGCAGGCAAGTACAACACTGCAGTCACCATCTATGTGTACCACCTTGGTAGATCAATACCCTTAAAATTAATGTAACTTAAGTCAAAGTCTTTGATATTGTAAGCTGTTCCAAACAGATAACACTATTTACCCTTCAGTGTTAATTTCGGTAGTGAGTGAAATATAGAGTTTATGTAATAGGAGTTTTAACTTATAGATTGAAAGGCTTGGTTTATGACAAAATATTTGCAACTTACTAATACCACCATTCCATTAAAATTTAAGGATATTATATGTTGATGTACCATATAAAAGAAATAAGAAAATTTTAACTAGGCTGCATTAAGAAATATAGACTTAACTATGGAGTTAAGGAACTGCAGTAAACTAAGACTTTGTTGCATGTGGTGTGTCCAGAGTGTGGAACACCTAGCGGAGCCAGTGAATGAATGCGATGTGGGGCGAGACATTCAGACGGTGGTATCCATCAAGGGCACTGGCCAGCCAATCCCAGAACAGCTGCTGCCTGATTTCTACGCAGAGCACATCACCCTCGCCATGAACAGAGATCGGCGTAGACAGGTCAGTCACATTCTCACACTACCCACATTTACATGTGCACCTAAGTTCACTTTGACCACTTTATAAAATATAAGTGGCATTGTCGTCAAGTCTACGGGCTCAAAAATGTTTTCATTTTCAGTCCTCATGGTGTTAATTGCAACTTTAACGTGTCTTTTCTGAAACTGTTCACTAAAAGATAAAGCTTTGCAGTTTTAACTCAGGTAGCCTGTTTCATGTAAATATTATAGTATATTACAGTTTTTTACAGTTATGTTGGCAGTTTTGAATACAATTGTTCCTGGCAAAACATCTGTTTTTTCCTCTGCTGCTACCAAAATACACATGAGAAATTTGCAGTGTGCACATTGACAACAGTGTTTCTAGCATGAGTGCAAGAACAGAGAAATTACAAGTACAGTGCCAGCAATGAAATTGAACATGGCACTTTTATAGAAATTTTTATTTATTAATACATTTTAATATAAATTAAGATATAGCATTTAAGTTTTGATTTCAATATTAACATACATATAAAAAATATCACACAATTCTAGTAGATCGTAGCTTCCAAACTTTTTGAAACAACAAATTAATTTTTAATGGATCTCCTTATTCTCCTTACAAATTTACGAGTTTAAATACAGTGATCTCTCAGTTTAAAATTTTCCAGTTTCACGATTCTTTCACTTTAACAACTGTGTTTTATGGTCCCATCTAAAGTCCCAACATACGTTTATCATTCAGTTTAAAAACTCTTTAAATTTAAGGATGATTTTTTTCAGTCCCTTGAGAGTCGTCAAACCGAGAGATTACTGGTAGTGTGTCTCATAAATTCCAGTGGCTGGGCTCATCTGTTTTAAATTGCATCTTGTGGGAAAATCAGATGTTACAAATTTGTTTTAATGTTCTTATGTCTTGAAAGTAAAATTATACAATAGAAGATTTTATTTTTATACATACATAATAGTATCTTTATATTTTGCACAAAAAAGAGCACTTGGATCCATAGGTTGTTGCTAGGATATTATTTACTTAAACAATCAAATTGCCTGTCAAGACAACCAGAAAACAATTTAAATTATTTTAAAACAAGGTTTATGAAGCAAAATTCTATTTTCATGACATTACAAAATATGTATACATACAGGTGTACTGTACTGTTAAGGGCGTCATCTACCTGGATCTGTTTCAAGCATTAAAGGAACAGGAGCAAAGAAGCGATAATGCAACACTAATGTATGCATCTAGTGCTTCATTACTCTTATGAGCACTGAACTGATGTGCATTGTTTCCATAGTGTAGCTGGAAAAGTGGGTGAGCTGTCATTTTATTGGTGTACCATTGTACACTGTAGGACCCTCAGTTAGTTATGTGTTCTTCTGAAGTTTGTGATACTAACAGTACAAGTATTTAATTATTACTATTATCACAAAATGCATAATTCATTAGTTCTGTTTATTTTTATAGATGAAAGAGAATATATTTCTAGGGCACATTTATTAAACAGGATTCCCTCCAAAAATGAAACCTGTTTACACCACTGATGCAATGCATTGATGCTTAAATTTGTGTTAGTAAAAAAAATTAATAAAGTAAAATTAAGAACACACTTGGTGGTTGGACATTGTACAGAAATTTTGAAAATGTTTTCTACAGCAACATATTTTTCATATCAAAGAATCCCTGAATCCCTACATTGTTTTGTTAGAAATACCCGTACCTAATTATTTTTGTCGCAATACACCTCATTTTTTCAGATTTTTGCACCCAAAGTATCAGCAATTTTGTTATGAAAACAAGCCAAAAATCAAGCAAAATTATAGTTAGTGAATGAACATTGCATTATTTTGCAAAAGTGTGTAAAGAATGGTGCATTGTATGATTGCTCTCTGTCTTAAATATTTCAGAGGATTCTGTTATAAAATTTTGAGTTTTGTTTTGCATCAATGTGAAAAAAACTACCTGTCATGGCCTTAAGAACTTCTGTGATATTTGCTTTCTGTGAAATATACAATTTTTTCCAATATTTGAACATGATAAGTTTAAGAAAAAACATTTTGACCTAGCATATCCATGACACATTTATCTTCGAAATGAACCTGAATGTACATTACTTGGAACAGTTCTGTATTTTGTAATAAATAGCTAAAAAAACATAGCTTCTTCTTATGGTTGCTGATGTACTCGGAGCCCTCGTGGGAGCAACAATAGGAAATTACATGTTAAATTATATTAGAAGTGCTCAGTATCTATCGAACCTAGGGATGGGCAATAAATATTTATATTTTAGTTTATTAATATTTTAACTCCGATATATCAATAAAATGTATCAATAACCCAGACTCCAGATACATCTGGTATTGATAATTTTGCCTCGGAATTCTTTCCGATATCCGGTATTTTTGGAAATTCCCTATTTTAATTTATATTACAGTTAAATTGAGTTATAACTCATAAATGCTTCCTTACGTACATAAAAGAAACCGTCTTATCTTTATGCATAATTTACATTTAAAGCACTTCATTTTCAATATCCAAATATTCTACTATTTTAAACGTTTCTAAATGGTACTTATACAAATAACTGTCAATTTTTAGTGCTGTTTATAATTATTTATATTCAGTTATATCCTTTTTGAACTAATTTCTCGAGGATATGGAACAGGTTATAATATGTATTGTGGTGGTACTTAAGCCCCAAATTACCACAGAAAAACTGTTTTCATACTGTCTATTCAAACTACCACGGCATCACGTACAGTAGAGAGAACTCTCATCTCAGGGTATTTCATGGGTACGAAGGCGTGCAAGCGCACAGAAATTAAATAAATCAGATTTCACATGAATGGCACATTTACTTTGGCGCAAAGTCACTTGGCATTACAAGCAAACAAAACAACAACAAAAACACGCTCCACCGGTGGGCTACTAATACAAAATATTATAACTTAGGCCATTTTCAAGAGTTACAAATACTGTAAAAGAGTTCCTTCAGGCCTGCGTACATCATGCCCAAACGCCTCGGTAAACTCGTACCAAAATTATTGCGCCACTCAAATAATTACAGTGACTTCCATCAAGCGGACAATTGATAGAAATAAAAATGTAAATAAAGAAATATGAAGCTAATTCATCTTAGACGCACGGCCCTCACCATCACGTAGTTCACCCAGCCACGTGGGCGAATCCCTTATCTCGCGAGCGCAGTCGCGACACGTCTTCATCTCACAGCGGATCAAGCAGAACTGGGGAGAGCCCAGGGCACACACGGCTGACCAAAGGTGCCATAGCCTCCAACCCAGCGCACATATCCCTTCGGAACTCTTAATTACTATACCGTACACAAGCGGCTCAGAACTCTCAATTTAAAATATACGACTCTTGGCAATATATACTTAATACATAAATTTCTAGATTACGTTAAAAGGAACATTTTGACATAAAATTATACAATATACCAAAGGGTCACTGGCGGAGTGATACATTGCGACCATCGCCGGAAACTTAGCAATGGGCGATTCCCAGAATTCAAGGCCCTTTGTCCAACCTCATGTGCTCCTTGCCTGAGGCCATCCACAAAGATCAAACTTACACAAAACTGAAAATGTGAAATACACCCTATGGCCTTTAAATTACATCTATAAGTTATTTAGATGAAGTTCATGAAATACATGGCTGAACAAAATGAGACTAGTCTGAACTCTCTACGATAAAATTGACTGATCAATATCAATAAATTACTAATTATGAAAATTAAGCTAACACTAGCTCTATGTAGCCCACTGCAGTAATTATTGATTAGTTACAAATGAATTTGTTTTAAAATTGACAGCTTCTTGTTTCAGGATGGCATTCCACAGCCTCGCAGGACTAAAGTTCATCCACAGATCTTGATGTTAGAGATTATAGCTCAATAAATAAAGAAAATGTTTAATTAAATAATGAAATCTCGGCAAACAAATGATGCACTTACACTCAGAAAGCCGGATAGACTCATAACTTTGACCGGGCAACTTATGAAATATGGGACTTCACTTCACACTGCACACAATTTCAAATTAAACCAAAGTGACTGGTTGCTGCCTTAGTGAGTTGGGAGCTCTTATGTGTGGGCTGGCATTGTGGTCGGTGTTAAGACTACACTAGGGTCGAGCAAACAACATCAAAATTGAAAATAAAAAGCAGGAAACATGACTGGTGAGGCCAGGTGACTTTACAGTATAGGAAAATAACTAATTTTAAGTATGATATTTTGTGCTCACTAAGAAATAAAACAGCAGCTCAATGGTGCAAATTGAAACTATTATAAAAATGAGTGTAATTAACACCACACCATTTAGTACAAATTGTTACAGATAGGATTCAGAAACTAAATATTATGAACTTCTTAATGTTTCTGAAATGTTTCTGTTACGTTTGTGAAACATTTGTACAATAGAATTGACAGCATTTCTAGATTTTTGAAACCACCATTGGTCACCATAACTTACTGGATGTATTATTGTCCTGTTTCAAAAATAATTTTTAATATTTTGCTGAAATTTAATTATGAGTCTCATATTAACTACGTATTTAGACAAGGTACAATGTGAATATTGATGTAATGTTTGACTGTTTATCTTGTTGAATTAGAACGAGTGAATTAAATATGTTACATAAATGCTTTTACGAAATAATAAAGGTACTGGTACTTAAAATAAGCAAATATCAGTAAATTCAATCAATTATCAATTCAAATTATACTCTCTATCCTTAGCATAGTTAAAATTTAAAATCTTTAATTAGAATGTTAGTACAATACCAATAATGAAACTGAAGAAAACAGGTTTAAAATTTTTTACTTTCAACGGGTTATCGATACTGATATATCAATATCTAAATATCAAAATTTTAGCATTCAATTTCCATCCCTAATCGAACCTATGCATATGACACCACTAACTTTTTTGTTCAACTTTGTATGTATGGCCCACTCTTTCAGGCTGTTTTTCAATACCCTGAAAACTGTGAGTAAATAAATATTTTCATTCTAAAAAAGAAACACTCAAAAAATCACCAAGTACTCATAAATTACTTTTTTACTTATTTTGATTTCTGTAGCAACAAGTACTTTCCTCATTTCAATGCTGAAAATGTTTTCCCCTGAAAGTGATACTGTGAAATTGACAAAGTCCCATTGAATAAAGTTTAACATATAAATCCTTATCTTTGTTCTCTGCCGAAGTAGGCAGTACCCTTAATCAGTCTTATTACAGAGGGTGGCCCTGGCCCCCAGGCCGTACCTTCTGGTTACATACCTATCAGCAAGTACTGTACATGTAAGTTATGACTGGTATCTGCTGTGATTGTAGTCGCTGGTGAAGATCCTGCAGCTGATCAGGCAGGACCTGGACCGCGAGCGCAGGGGCAAGCAAGGGGTTGAGAACCTGGCCCGCGCCCTCCAGCAGACACCCACCTTTGGCGCGGATGACTCTCAGCAGAATGTCACAGAGAAACTGCACCACGTGAGTGTTGTGCTTCCTACCGCTGTCCCATGTGCCGAAATCTATTTTGAAACAGTTCATACAGGAGATAATAGTCCAACTCATTCTTTGCATTATCAAGACAGAACATTATAAAAAGGTTCCATCTTGCATTTAAAGTACTAGCTCAGTTATAAATTTTACTAGGCTACTACAATGTGCAAGTTGTACTTTCGCTAGTTTTATGTGATAAATTGTAATAAAGGTATGATTCCTAAGACGTGCCTCACGTGATGCTAGACATGCGGTTACTACTGCACATGCGTAGAACAGAACTGTTGAATCACGTGCAGCTGTCGTGCACAATTCTAGCAGACTGCTTGGAATCTCAGCATTGCATGTTGCACAGTGTGTTTTCATTGCAGTCATAAGCAGGGAAAGGAATATTTTGCGATTTCACTGATATTCATGTTAGAATTCTACTGTCATGCAAACACTTGCGCACCGAGCATTTGTCCATTAGATGCTACTCACTGTAATGGCAGATAATGAATGAATAGATGGGCTGGAGTATGTATAGGACAGTGGATTATAACATGCTGGGTCACTGAACTCTCGAATTTTCCTTTTTCTAATCACAAGTAACAATGGAAAATATGTGATATGAAATAGGAAAACAAATTGCACAAACAAGTTACGTAAAGATATCATTAAACATATAGATAAACTTAAATATGCTATATATTTTCTGACGTACCTATCCAATAGTTTTTGCAGTTAAAATAATTTTACTTGGAACTTGCCCATATCAAAATCTAACTCACCTACAGAAATACTATATTTCACAGGAAATATAAATGCTTCGAAGTACTTAATGAAATCAGTAGTCTTATTATTTTTGAAATTTGTGAATCATGATGTGAATTTTTGCTACTTTCATAATTTTTTAATTACAAAAATTTTACCATGAGTAATATTCTTCAAAAATAATAAATTTCGAGTTCGACATCATGTGCAATATGGTACATACCTGAATGGTATAACATTTTTTTTTTTTTTAACTAGACGAAAATTTTGTTAGATGTAATGTCTGCAAATTTAACAGTAGGTATTCAGTACAAATCACCCAGCATATTTGAGTTTTTCTGTCTACAAATCTTAAGTCACTGCCTACCCGGAGCCATGGGGAGGGCAAGGATAGGGGTTTAAATTAAGTGGGGCTCGGTACTTTTCAAACCTACATGTACGTCATCAATTACTTTTTTTGTTCACTTCAGTATGACCCACATTGCTATAGGATCTCCTAAGCTATTTTTTCAATATTTCGAAAACTTTGATCATATAAGTATTTTCACGTCCCTATAGCTGAAAGGTGAATGTGTAAATCCCTATCCTTGCTTTCTCTTCCTAGGGCTCCTAGGTAGGCTGTGTCTTTAACTCTTTCGCAGCAGGATAAAATTTTTTTAATTTCAAGTGAAAAAACCATATACATACTTAGTGTTTAAAGAGTCATTTAATTTGGTGTTCAACTAAAGTCGCATGTCGCAGTTTACCAATATTTTGTATGTTCAACTATAGTGGAATGTCAACGTTAAGTGATGTAGTTGTGTGTGTAAGTGCCTCTGCGCAGCGGAGGTGGTGATGTTAGAACTGGGCCATGCTCACAGATGCGGTCGATGCTGACGTACCTGGAGGCAGCACGCTACAAAGTTCAGAGTGCGCTGGCAGAGCTGGATGGGCGAGCGCGGGGCAGTCACCCACTGGCCACTCACATCCAGGTTACCCGTGACAGACAGGGACTGCAACAGAGCGTGCTTAAGGTTACTATCATTCTCTTGTATTTACAAATATTTGCTAATTTCCCGAACAGTTACAATAATATGTACAGATGGCACATCAACCATTTACAGTGGAACTCTTTTATAATGTTTCTAAAGGGACTAAAAATGTGTACTTTATTAAAAAGGGAATTCCTTATAAGAGGGTAATTTTTTGTTATAAAATAGTTTAGGGGACCAAACGTAAGAAACATTTTATAGAATGGTTCATTATAACGGGGTTCTACATACAATATGGTGGTCACAACAAAATGAGCATAATTATTGTTATATTTCTGCTACTTATTAATATATACACTCCACATTGCTTGGTTACTAATTGATTAAGTTGAAAGTTAATTTCTGAAGCTGCAATAAATGTTTTTGAAAGAATATAATATAAATAGCAAAAGTTACCACATTATGGCAAATAAGATAACAAACTGTTGTGTTTCACAGTTACATTTCCTTTTTCCTGCCACTGTAATTGCCAGTAACTTAGAGAGTTTATGTATTGATGTGATTTATTTGCCACAGCCTTATTGATATCTACTGTACATGTTATGTATCAGATAAGAACAGGAAGGTAATAGAATTGCCATGTTGGCAACGGGAAGAGTTAGTCGGATAATGGCGGCTCAGCAAGAGATTGAATTGCGTAAACAGACATAACATTGGCGACGAGAAAAATAATCGGAAATTCCGTGTGAATGTAAATTGATTGAAGAAGAGTGACAACATCAACAATGTCGTTGTTTCCATCTTTCAGTGAGTTTGTTCCGGGCTGGGACTCATGGCGAACGTACACGGAGCGGTTAAAGTTTTATTTTGTGGGAAACAAAATAACCAAAGATGAAGAAAAGCAAGCAATATTTTTTATGGTGTGTGGCACTGTGGTGTACAATTTAGTATCTTCTTTGATTGCGACGAAAACAAAATAGGAAGTTCCTCTTGTCGACGTGTTAACCTTACTTACGAATCGCTTTGAACCTAAGCGAAGTGTAATTGTAGAAATATTCAAATTTCACAAGAGGGGCCAAGGCGAAGGGGAGGGTACATCACAGTATGTTGCCGATTTGCGACGAGTAGTTGCGCACTGTAACTTTACAGATTTAGACAGAATGCTTCACAATTGTTTGGTGTGTGGTGTGCGGGACAAAACATTGCAGCATGCTCTCCTGGCAAAACATAACCTAACCTTTAAGGATGCACTGGAAATGGCCACACTCACTGAAACAGCTGGTCGAAATATGATTGACATTCGGGGCAAAGTCGAATAAATCGCAAGAGGGGTGAACAGACTAACTGTTGGTGGGTATAGGAGGGCATTCTGGTAAGATCAAGGTCAGAGTAAAGAGAAACCTCAGCAGGAGGTGTAATGGAGACCATCCACCAGAACAGTGTCGGCACCGCTTACTGGCTCTGAGAAGGCTGTGGAAGTGGACTCGTGAACATGATGACGCCTGTCGTAAAGCAAAATCATTGTTACAATTGGATGCTGTGCTCACTCACTACAGCCTGCAGAAGCCACTCATTCTCACATGTGACGCATCAGAATATGGGGTGGGAGTAGTGCTAACCCACATGATGGAGGATGGGACTGAGGCTCCTATCGTGTTTGGATCCAGAACCCTACATAAACACGAAAGAAACTACTCCCAACAAGATAAAGAAGCATTGGCCATCATGACGGAGTGACAACATTTAGGCAGTACGTGACAGCCCGACATTTTACGTTTGTGAGTGACCATAAGTCCTAGTAGTGGTTACTGGATCCCACCAAGCAGACACCAGAGATATTGTCCCCCAGATTGCTGCATTGAAGTCTGTGGCTAGCTCTGTTTGATTATCATCTAGTACATCAGTCAGGTTCCAAGATTAGTCATGCGGATGCATTGAGCAGATTGCCAATGCAGGCAGGGGATTTCCATGTGTCAGTGGTACGTGACGTCTTAATGTTAGAATCAATGCCTGACCTTCCAGTAGAGGCTGCACGAATAGCACAGGAAACTGATGTGATGACCCTATCCTTGCAGAAGCCAAGCGTAGAATAGGCAGTGGTTGGTTAGATAAAGCAGTTACAGAAGAGCTTCATCCATATTATAGTTGTAAGGATGAATTATCTATGTACAAGGGATGCATCGTGTGGGGGAATTGAGTGGTAATTCCACCTGCCTTAAGAACATGTCTGTTGCAAGTACTCCAACTCATTGGTATTGTGCGGTCTGTCAGGAGAGTAAGGTTGGCAACAGGCTAACCTGAGAAAGGTATTTGGAAGACGGCTGTTGGTATGCGTGGTAGGCGATGGCC
Organism: Medauroidea extradentata; assembly: GCA_003012365.1. NCBI lineage: Eukaryota > Metazoa > Arthropoda > Insecta > Phasmatodea > Phasmatidae > Medauroidea > Medauroidea extradentata. The sequence continues at coordinate 114 of PNEQ01011508.1, read as the reverse complement.
GAGGCATGTAACATGGAAAGTGTGTGTGTTAATAAAACAAGTTAATACCTTATATTCTATTGCATCTTATTTACAATACATGGCGCAGTCGGTAAACCTGCCATGGATGCGTTA
>PNEQ01011507.1:0-24625 GCA_003012365.1 Medauroidea extradentata | reverse complement strand
GATGTGTTTATATATGCGACAAGATTGGGCCTCGGTAAGAATACTTCCCACCATAAAAAAAAAATTATTAAAAATTAAAAATTAAAATTTCCAATGTGTTAGCATTAGTAATAATTTTATTGCATTATTTTACCCCTGATGCCAAAAACTTGCATTTTAAAGTGTTTTAGAATTAAATGGCCTGTGAAAGGGTTAAAGGAAATCCCTAAGAAGAGATGTTTTCACTTACCATTGAATTACTTGTAAAGTTCGGTACACGATTTCGGAACCAATGAGAAGCGGCGCCCACTCTGTCCCCTCTAACACCTTGCCGCCTGTGTCGACGTCGACGACCACGCCCCTCGCAGCTTGGCCCCCTCGGCTCGGAGGACCGTCGTCTTCAGGTGGCATCGTTTACAGGAATCCTTCCTTCACCGGTCGGCCTTGCTTTTATATTAGGCTACGCCCTGACGTCACTCGCTGTGCCCACAGCTGCATAGCCATCGTGGAACATACTTGTGTTAAACCCAGGGAGTATTGCCTGGGCCATAACAATATACAGCAGTCCTGTATGATTGTCTGAGTTCCGCCACAGCCGTAGAAGTACAGGTATGGACATTGGCGTATTTACCCATGTATTTTGTTTGATCCCATTTTTTTTTTACTCATAGTTCGGGCCATGAACATATCGCGAAAAGAATTTTGGCCCACTTTGTTTCAGTGCCTTACGTGCACACCTACATCTATGCTTCACTGTTATTGGCAGCGTGTCTTCGTGAAATAACGTCTCTCATTTGACTGTGCCAATAAGAATAAGCTTACTGTGACGCCACATGTCTGTGATTTGCGAGTAGAACCTCGTGACTAGAGGTACGTCAATTTCGCGGATTTATCTGGCTGCCTAGATTGCTCAGTCCTGTACACGCTCTGGATACAGTCGATTATTCATTGGCTTACAACATTACAAGCCATAGCTCTATGAATCATTTACTTACTTACTGCTGGCTTGCAGTAGTCAAATGCGGTTCGTGACAGCCGCCAGCTAATCACACACGTGATTATGAAGAAGTATATATTTTTGGCGTTCAACCTGACCTGAAATGTATTTGCGAAATTGACGTACCTCTAGATATGACACATGAATGTTAAAACATCCAATCACAGACCATAAAGCACATCTGTAGACGTGAACGTAACGCACAGAAACAAACTGGGGCAAACTTATTTCCACGATAAGTTAATTGCCCTACTCATAGTTAGAGACGGGAAAAATTCACTGACATGTAGGCTAGCCTCCAAGAATCCCTGTGAGCTCAAGCAGACTACATACAACCGTTCATTGGCTGCTCGCTAAAACAGCAAAATGCATCCGCATTTAGTTACATTGTTATTATTGGTTCATCGACTTCAAGGCGGTGTTAAATAAGTAAGTAGAGGTACGTCAATTTCACTGATTCATCTGGCAGCAGCCTAGACTTGTCAGTCCTATACACATACTGGTCACAATCGATTATCTATTGGCTTATAACCGTACAAGCAGGTAGCAAGCGATAGCACTTCGCATTATTATCTTATTTACTATTGGCTTGCAGTAGTCAAACGCGTTTCGTAACAGCCGCCAGCAAGTCACAGACATGACAATGAAGTATACATAATTGGCGTACAACCTGACCTGGAATATATCTGCGAAATTTACGTACCTCTATAAATAAGTCAACGGCCAATTTTGAAAGTAGAACGAACTTGCAGTTGCTGGAATTCTAGCTCTTACCTGAAAGAAAACGCGAATTTTTCAGGTATCTGCTCACAGTTATGAAGTTATGGTTAGAGGCACGAGTAATTCGCGTATTCATCTGGCAGCAGCTTAGTCTTCTCAGTTCTATACGTTTTTCGGCTGAAACTTAATACCCATTGGCTACTAACACTACAAACGTGTAGCACGACTTGTTTCATTATTTATCTCTGGCTTGCAGTCAACAAACGTGTGTTAAAACCGCTCTCGTCTAATCACAGAAGGAGGAGTGAAGTATACGTAATTGGCGTTCAACCTAACCTAGAATTAATACGCGAAATAATCGTGCCTCTAATTATGGTATATCGCGAAAATTTGTTGTGCCAACATACACTTGAACTTTTGAAAGAACTGTGCAATGGGAGTGCATGACTGGATTTATTTGCTTGGACATACTCCATTGCGAAATAAATGACTGTCAAAAGAAAACTAAAAATAAAAATAAGACAAAAAAACCCATGGGTTTCCAGTCTCCTTTCCAGTCTCCTCATCAGTCGCACTCGTGTTCCTGAACCCTTGTGTGTCTACCTGATGACGGGAACAGATTCCAGTTCCCGAAACGTCGTCAATACTGACTGATTGGAAAACTACTGTGTTTTATTTCGTCTCATCGTTTGTGTTGTTTTTTTTTCTATTTGTGTCCGACATTTTTGTGTTTTGTTTAGTCTCATCGTTGTGTCGTTTGCTGTATTTCTGTTTGTGTTTTTGTTTCGTCTCGTCGTCGTGTCGCATGTCAACTTAGGTCTCTTTTGTATATTTTTGTTTTTTTTTTTTTTTTTTTTTTTTTTTTTTTTTTTTTTTTTTTTTATTTTATTTTCTGTTTGTTCCTTGTTCCATCTAACCAGATTCCAGTTTTGGAATTTCATGTTGTGTATGTATTCTGATGACTAAAGCACGCTCTGCTTATTTATGTTTTCTTGTTTTGTTTTTATTTTTAGTTTTCTTTTGACAGTCATTTATTTCTCAATGGGGTATGTCCAAGCAAATAAATCCAGTCATACACTAGAAACAATGTAGTTTCTTGCGACGTGTATGATTTAGTGACATACGTCTAACACAAAGTAGTTGTATGCAAATAAATAAAAGGCATCGAATAAATCATAGCGGGATTCATATTGGCTCCGTCAAATAGGGCAACAACTCCACGTACGAAAAAAAAAAAAAACAGTGAGCTCTTGAGAAGCTGAACGTGCGTTGAAACCCAGCAAATAGCCAAGTTTTCCCGCCATAAACCATCATCTGTACTCATAAGTTAAGGACATGGCCGCCGGCACTCAGTTTTGCAGTCGTCGGATTTTTTAAAGTGAACATATGAAAAATTGAAGTTTTACGTGAAACACAAACAAGGGTTACGAAAACTTACTATTCTCTATATTTTTCATCCACTATATTTACCAGTTATGGGGGAAAAAATACTTTTACATTTTCTGCTACCGAAGGGCACCACAAAATAGCTTCCAAACAAGTGATTCAGCGACCCACATATTCCCCATGCTAAAACCCCAACAACTGTAATGCAGCGTGCCAGCGGCAATATCCTCAACTAACAGTCAACAAGGGATTTAAGTTTTCAACGCGTGAAGACCTATTATTCTAAGCCCCTGGTTCCTTACACAATTATGTTCTGTAGCAGGAACAACATGTTTATGTAGAAAGAGCAAAGCCCTTTCTTTCTTTTAAATAGCATACTGTTTCCTATCTATGTTGAAGCAGCATATTGATACCCACAATATGTATGTCTCAGTTTGGTGGACTGAGAGCGAAAAATAAAGAAGATACACTTCACTGCCTCCTAAAAGATAACAAATTCAGTGAAACATTGTGGACGTACGCTATTGCAGTGTATTGTCGTTTCAGAAAACCAAGAATCAACCGAGAAAAAAAATAGAAGGAAAAAAACACCCCAAATTGGCCGTAGTCAACACATACATATACAATAAATACAAATTTCCAAGAAGAATTCTGTCAAATCAGAGATAATTACAAAAAAAAAAAAAAAACTAAAATGTTAAGTTCGGAACAACAAAAGAAAGCGGTAAAAACAAAGAAAACTACGACAAGTCAGGACGTAAAAATTAAGACAGCAGAGATAACAGCTAAGACGAAGAAAATGTTGCACACAAAACTGGACGAACCGACAGCTACGTCACAAACACAATGAACAATGAATAAAGGCAGAACACAAGAGTTTTTCTCAGACGAGCAAATCGCGACAGAATTCCTCATGGAATTTTTTAGAGTTGTTATTGACGTATATGTTGACTACAGCCAATCCGGCTTGTTTTCCTTGTGTTTTTCTTGATTTACTCTGGTTTTTCTGAAATGACGTACTAGCGTGTCCACAATATTTCAATAAATAATTTACCCACACTGCAAGGATCTTTAAAAGACATCAAGTTAATAGAGGTACTAAAATTATGAGTATAGATGACAATGTGTACCTAAATGCTGGAATATTCTTACAAATAAACTTCAGGTTCCATAATAGCATTTAACCATGTCAGTAAGCAGCTAATGGGAAGTTGGAAACTACTTAATTATGCAGACATCTGCGTTCAAGAGTACCGGCCAACGATGTTGCAGATACCACGTTTTTCTAGTCGTTTGTTCGTTGGCTCTTGTCTCAGAGAAAGTAGTCACACCGGTTAACACTGCTTTCAGAGTTTTTTTCTCGTGCAGGTTATTTTTTTTATATTTACAATCCTTTACGACGTTATTAGATGAAAAATTGAGACCCTGTCTCAGAGTATGGGGAGTAAGGATGGCGGCCATCTTGGATGAACTTGACCTTATATAATTTTCCTTGTTTTACTCATAAAACACTCTCTTTCCTTCAAAATGACTACTCACATGTTTAAAAGTAATTAAAATTACCATTATTCTGTTAATTATTTTATGTTTTACCATATTGTAAAAGAATCATGTATATTTTAACTGATCCGTTAATACTTTTAATGACAGTTTTATGCAAAGAAATTTTAAAGTAAACATTATTTAAATTTACTATATATGACAACTCATTCTCTAAGCTACTTCTGTAGTAATATTGGCCTATCTGATCGCTGTGTTGTTGCACTGTACAGTACGTATACTGCAAGACAATTTATATGCCTAACTGGACTACAACCATCGCCGGTTTATAGCAGAAGAGAATCTTCAGAAAAAGCCGTTCTCTGCTTCCTAGAAAGGCAGGAACACAACAATCTCGCCTGGTATTTCGTGATATACAGATATCGTAATAGACACCCTAAACAAGTTCTTCGATGTGCAATAATTTAATTACAATAATTTCGTTCTAAATATATATGTATGAGCTTATCCTTTATCATTTATAGTTGCACGCATCTGCAGATGTACTCTACTGTTGTTGACATACGCCATTGCAATATCATGTCATCTCAGAAATCTAATATGAGACTTAGAAAAAAACTATAAACTAAAAAAATTAGAAAATGAGCCTAGCTTGTCTGTAGTCAACACATCCACAAACCAAAATAACAAAACGGGAAAGGTCCCATAAGGAATCCCTCATGGGATCATTCATATTCTCTTGTTTTATGCATTAAATGCAATTTGTAAACAGTGTTAGAAAAAAAATGGATACTAATTTTTTTTCTATTCCTGTTTACAAATTGCGTGCAGCAAGTAATGCAAATTTAGGGCAGAAATGTTAAAGAATACTTACATAAACTTGGTTCTTCAAACAAACATTTTTTATTTATACTGTAAAACAAATATTACGGCTTGAAAACCAAGAATTTGATCATCAGGGATACTGTGGAATCTCAAGGGTATGGTCTACAACAATTTTTCATCACCGTGTTTTTATTTTTTATTCGTACAATAATTGTTTTTTCTTATTTAAGATACAAAATGTGACTAAATATTGCTCTAATGAAAGTTTTTTTTATCCCTCATAGTTTTCACGTAATGTCTCGTTAAAGTTAAATATTATATTTGCATGTTACCGTTTTAAAGACGACACTAAAAGCAAATGACATACCAAACTGAAAAAAATTAACAATTTCTTGTACATAAAAAAACAAAGAATGAAATTGTTTGCACTAAAATAAAAATGGTGAAATTTTGAATAAAAAATTAAAAAGTTCTATAAATTAAAAAATGTACAAAAAAACACGGTGATGGAAATTGCTGCGAAATACGATTTGTCACTGACGACAATGAAAACCGCATTTACCGTAGTCATGCTGGCGGAGGGGAATGCAAAGGAGGCCGTTGAACTTGCGAAAAATCCCCCTCCCCCCACGCGGGTCGCTTGTTCGTCTCTGGCCACGCAGTCTTGAGGAGAAGAGAGAAAGAGAGAGACGGAGAGAGGAAGTGTGCCAGTTGCGACGAAGACCGGAGTGTACGCTAATGGACGGGCAAGTCGCGCGCGCTGTGGCTCGCATCTCGCGATCATATCACGGCAGCGACAATTAAGAGCCCAGAAGAGAACCAGCCTCAACGACTGCCCCCTCTCCTCTTTCCACGACCCACTCCCCCTCCCCCTTACAATCCACGACCTCGGTCCACGACCAGGTTTTTTTCGCGGACCAGCACGACTTCCTCTCCTCCCACGCCAACAAGCCCAGCTATAACCGGCTAGTTAGTTCCACATACCAACCATCCCTACACGCCCACATGTGTAAAAACACTCTTATTAAATCATCGCAGCATCAACAACAGCAGCAGCAAATATATTTATTTTTATTTTTATTTGCAGCTAATACCGTTTACGTAATGATTTTGTTGCGACGTTTAGTCCTCCGCCTTCTTTAACATTTATCCACGTATATTACAATTAAAAACATACATATGCGATTAACATTAGTAAACTATAACTATAGGTCGTTCGGGATAAAGTGAACACTAAAAATTTAACCTTTGAAAAACATCACTAACCGTTAATGCATATAATTCAACATTAACTATTGTTGTCTTACTGTTTGTATGGTTGGCAGCGAATAACCGAATATAGTTTCTCGTATTTTCCTACTTAAATACAACGATGCACAAATAAAATCAACTGAAATCGAAATACTTGTAGTTGATATAACTAATAAACTTCTTCTCATGTAACTATATCAATTCATACCGACTGCACAAATTATTTTAACGCGCAAACAAGTGTCGTGTCCAGAGAGTTTAGACAGTTCCGTTCGTTAGTCTTTACGCGTGGAAAGATACAAATTGGCTGAAAATAGAAATTTAACTGAACTTTTTTTAGTGCTCACTTTATTCCGAATCGCCTATACAATAAAAATTACAATACAAACTAGATTAAACAAAAATTATTAAAAAAAAATTAATTTGACGGATTAAAAACTTTTAAATGCATTTAATATTACAACAAATAGATAAAGCATGGAACTGCAATATCATTGCAAGGAAAAAACCAATTACATATATATTTGTAAATGAAAATATAATATACCATATCAGTTAATAAAAAATTACAAGTGTTGTGTCTGCTACTAGAATACTTGCATAGGAACATAGTGAGAAGGGGGATTCTTGGTTAGGCGATACATCTCGAACTTTTAAATTAGTTTTATATTTAAGGAATTACAAAGTTTATGTTTTCTCTCAACAATATTTTCCCAATAACAACTCTGTGAGAATTACAAAATGGTCCGCGACAGAAGCACAAACAAATTAAAAATTGATTAATACTTGCCAGTGCCAGAAAATGATTATGATTACGGTTGATATTTTCTCAGCTACAGCAACGCGAAAATGTCATTTTTAGCACTTTTGAGAAGCTTGGTAATCATGTTTTCAATTAGCGGACGGTATTTAAAAAACCATAGTCACACAGCTTGACTGGAATCAGTTACTTGGACGTACTCCATTGCGAAATGAATGACTGTCAAAGAAAACTAAACAAATAATAGGAAAACATAAATAAGCAGAGTATGCTTTAGTCAACGAGATACATACACAACATGGAATTACAAAAACTGGAATCGGGTCAAATAAAACAAAGAACAAACAGATAATAAATGAAAATAATACAAATCAAATAACCGATTTAACATGCGACACAACGATGAGACCAAACAAAAACACAGTAGGTATCAGACACGAACAGACAATTAACAAAACACAGTAGTTTCCCAGGCAACCAGTATTAACGACGTTTCGGGAACTGGAATCTGTTCCCGTCATCAGGTAGACACACAAGGTTCAGGAACACGAGTGCGACTGATGTCTGGAAAACCACTGTGTTTTGTTTCGTCTCATCGCTTTGTCGTTTGTTGTTTTTTTCCGTTAGTGCCTGATATCTGTTGTGTTTTGTTTCGTCTCGTCCTTGTGTCGTTTTGTTATTTTTCTGTTCGTGTCTGATAACTACTGTGTTTTTGTTTAGTCTCATCGTTGTGTCGCATGTTAAATAGGTTTTTATTTCTATTATTTTAATTTATTATATGTTTGTTCCTTGTTTTTTGACTCGATTTCATTTTTTTGGAATTTCATGCTGTGTATGTATCCCGTTGACAAAAGCATGCTCTGCTTATTTATGTTTTTCTATTATTTGTTTAGTTTTCTTTGACAGTCATTCATTTCGCAATGGAGTATGTCCAAGGAACTCCCATTGCAGAGTTATTTCTACGATCACACAGTTTGAAGTGTGTCTTCTTTTCGTAGATACGCACTGAAAAAATTTTTGATAGTTATACAAGAAAAAACACTCTCCGTACCACGGTACAGCAAGTCTCGCGAGTCGGGTTTACTAACTCTTAATCGATGGCTGGTTCTATTTGGTCACTACAATTTCTCGAGTCTGCGTAGTACATGTCATGCCGTTCACCTTACTACAGTTTAGGCGCTAGAGGATTGTATTAGTGTTTCCAGGAATTCCAACTTGATTTTCGCTGCGGCGTGGCGACTCTGAGAGGGCATGTTCCACGAAACGCGTTGCGAATTGTTTCGTCCTTGAGTCGCGAATGATCAGTAGCCGGCGTGCCGCGTTGTTCCAAGGTTATGGTGTTGAGTCGAGGGTCGCTCTGCGCATCTCTACTGCGCCGCTAACTTTATAGACTGTCCGCCGCAAACTGAGCGCTCTTCGTGATATTTCATTTATTTCAAACAATTGAAAATAACTGTAATATTTTTAAAGCAAATGCTTTTAAATATTTGAGACTGTGTACAGTCATAGAATATATACAATTTTAAATGTACCGTTTGCTGGCAAAAATGATTTTGCTTCATTTTGGCCTATTTCCACAACAAAGTATGTGATATTGCAGGAGAAAAAATCTAAAAATCCGTTTGGTGTATTGCAACAGAAAAATTCTGATACAAACTGTTATATAAGTGTTTAAAGTGTAAGAATTAATTTTTGATATACGTATTAATTTGCGTTAAAGAAATATTTTCGAGCCCACTGCAAAACCAAAGAACGAGGGCTTAAGGGGTAGAACTACGAGCTAAATTTTAGTCATTGATTATCTGCAATAACTTGTTTTAAATTACTTTGGTGAATGTGGTATTGTTGAGGCATAGAATATATTTGTGATAAATCACGATAGTGTTATATAATCATCTCATATTGGACTTGTAATCATTCTTGACAGTCAACCTATAATATTCTTGCAATGATTCTGCATGACAAGTTAATGAAACGTTCCATTATTATTTACGTTAAGCAGTTTGCCAAGAATATAGCATAAGAAAACCTTGATAATACAACTTGAATAAATGATATGACTCAAAAACTGAAATACAAGAAAATTATCTAACACTCTCCTCAAGGCGGGCGCCTACCAAACGCTTCAAACGAGTTACAGTGTGTTAGTAAACAGGTTTTTTTTACGAAACCAGTCCACGTGTGCCAATTATGCCAACGTACGAGAAAAAAACAAACTTCAGACAAGGTCGGAACCTCGTTGTTAAGACGCCACGCTCATTATAAACACTGTTTCTGAGCTCTCCAACATGACTAAGAACGGCCTATTCAGACTTCCTTACTTCAAAACGTACTAACCGGATGTATGTGAAACTCAGGTTGCGACCTGCACTGAACTTAGTTGCAGACTTTCCACCAATAAATTATATGGCCACCGCTTAATGTCCCGTAGTAAAAACCGTTCCGCGGGAAGCTTGCACGATGTTTCAGAGCTTGGCTCGTTGAGGCGACGCGGCATTTGATGCGCGCTTCAAGGTCGACCTTACTGCTCCGTCGCTTTTGAGCCTCTCACGCGCGGGTAGGCGGCGCCCTTAAGAGGGCGTGGTACATAATTCAACGCTAAAAGCATTCATCTATAACTGTACGTTTCTTGAAGCCAATTTTCGAAAATTACACAATAGCAATCCTGGACAATAGTTTTTGCCTACGTTTTAAACAAAATTGTTTCCTGTGTAACGAACATCTGAGGCACAATCTCTGACGCCAGAACCTCGTGCATTTAACTGCGGCGCAAGAGATCACACGTAACGAATTAGTAATTTAGGATAAATATTTGCTCAAAAAGTTGGCAAATACCATTCTCTAGGATTGTCATTGAGTATTTTATCCATATTTGCTTCGAAAAAAGCGTAGAAATCAATTGATGTTTCCAGCGTTTATTTATCTACCATGCACTCTTATCTGGCGTGCAGTCTTCTCATCGACAACAACACTCTATGAGTCATCCAGTGGCGACGCTGTGATATGTAACCTAATATTATAGATGAACGTATAGTGTGCATGCCTATACCTTTCAATTACACTCCGCCAATAATTTCATACCTAAAAGGCAACAAAAAAACACCCCATTTAACCGTTTTCGGCAGCATACATATAAGCTAATAGATATATAGAGGGAATCAAATAGGTATACATACTGTACATGTAACGTCCTTCGAATGATTTCCTTATAATTTATATTCTCCTGCAGTTTTTTTTAAATATATACACAGCATCATTTGTAATAAAGTCTACATATTGTACCACACCCTAAATTTAAATTCTAAGGTGACAATAAATAATATTCATAATCATTAGTCTAGACCAGATTTTCTTCAAAAGAGCTTACTGTATCTTTAATCACTTAAAGAAGAGTTAATCACCTAAAGAAGAGTTAACTTACATTAGCTGAGCAATTGCCGAATATTTTTTTGTGGGGGAGGGGGGGGGGTGGCTGAAAGGTCAGACCTCTCGCCTCCCACCAAGGTGATCCGGGTGCTGTTCCCCGCTGGGTCGGTCCCCGGATTTTCCCATGTGTCGGACGATGCCGCTGCTCGGCGGGTTTTCTCGGGAATCTCCCGTTTCCCCCGTCCATTTATTCCGGCGCTGCTCCATACTCACATCATGTCATCCTCCCCCCACCCCCCCCCAATTCAGAGCTAAAGACCTCGATGTTAAGGGCGCCGCCTACCCGCGCGTGAGAGGCTCAAAAGCGACGGAGCAGTAAGGTCGACCTTGAAGCGCGCATCAAATGCCGCGTCGCCTCAGCGAGCCAAGCGCTGAACTAACGTGCAAGCTTCCCGCTGAACGGGTTTTTACTATGTGACATTAATCAGTGACCATATAATCTTATTGGTGGAAAGTCTGCAACTAAGTTCAGTGCAGGTCGCAATCTGAGTTTACACATACATCCGGTTAGTACATTTTGAAGTACGGAAGTTTGAAAATGCCGTTTTTTAGCCATGTTGGAGGTCTTAGAAACAGTGTTTTTAATGAGCGTGGCGTCTTAACAATGAGGTTCCGACCTTGTCTGAAGTTTGTTTTCTTTTCGTAGGTTGGCACAATGGACACACGTGGAATATTTTCGTAGAAAAAACCTGTTTAAGTACATACTGCGACGTATTTTAAGCGTGGGGTAGGCGGCCTTTAGCGCTGACCAAAAATCTCACTCACTCACTCGAATAATTTTGTAATGACCGAAGTTCTGCGCATAGCTCGGCGACCTGGCCAGGCAGATGTTGAGCGAATCACTGAAATACTCAGTCGTCGATAAAATATTAACTACTCTTCATAATTTGATGAGACTTTTCTTTCGAGTATGTATAATATTATTGAATGTGTAATTACAGAGCACTAGACGGTAGCGCGCTTTCTGTACAGTAAAACAAAATAAAACTACTTTTAGAAAAAATAAGGGCTTGAAACAACAAAACCCATAAAAATGGAAAACTTTAATTTGTACAACTTAAATATGATATTACCCATGTCTCTATAATAACCTAATTAAATAAGTACAAGAGATTTTAATTTTTGATTTCAAAATAAAATTCTCTATCAGAAAACTTCTCGCATAGAGGTTTATGAATGTTAATACTATTTTCAAATCTAAACGCGAGTAGTGTGTTTGTGTGTGTGAGTGAGTGTCTATAGCAAGACGTTGAAACGGTGTGCAGTGGTATCGTAGATCACATGCCTGACTGACACTTTCAGTGCTGACCCCATATATTTATTGATAAAAAGTTTTATCAAAGTCCATTGCATATTTTTAGAGTAGTTTAAGACGAATCCCTTGAGTAGTTTTTCAGGCATAAAATATTTTAAAAAAGCTGTTTTTAGCCATTTTTGGGGCTTAAGAATGATTTTTCTGATTGAAGTGATGTTTCGTAACTACCTTCCCGTCATCGCTTGAAATGTATTTTCTTTTCATACTTTGACACAGTGGCCACATATGGTATAGTTCCATTAAAACGTATTTACGAACACACTGCAGCGCACTTTGGGCGCTTGGAAAGTGGCGACATAAAGTACAAACAGTTTTACGATGCGGAGAATAAGAACACACTTGATAAAGTACCGTTATGTTGGCCAAGATGTAGCTGACTAGGAGAGTGGTCTAAGTTGACTTCCTGCTTCACCAGGTAGCATGTTCGCTGTGTGTCAGGTCAGAGTGTGATGTAGGCCGCGATTTCCTTCCACACACGCACTGCGTGGGAACCAGCCTGGAGCAAGTAACTTGGCTGCTGGCAGATTGCTGCCCGTCTAACGATCATAAAAAATATAGCCTTTAGGTGGTTATATTAAGAGTTCGTGGACGGTAGATTTCTCTTTACGTTTGAGGCAAGGAAACGGGGAAGGCGATAAGTCAAATATAACACGTCCGTCAAACACATCATCGTCTCTAGGCGCGAAGGACTAAACTAGCGTGCGGTGTTTACGTATAAACAGTTTTTCAATGGGACTTCAAGCGATAATCCTGTTATTATTTGTAGAAAGTTTGTCGTAATTTCCAACGTAGGTTTCTGTGGAGTTTCTGGCATATGAGCTCGTTCTTTTAATTTTCGCTTTGCGTCGTCTGTGGTTTTACACAATTACTCTTGGGATTGTTAGGTTTTGTTATTAATGTGTGTTTACTACAGTCATTTCGGCTTTTTTTTTATCCTTTTCCTTCATCGGTTTTCTGAAACGACATGGCACTGCAATGGTGTATGCCAGATATATTTCACTAAATAAGTTATCTCCATTTTTTTTTTTTTCAATTATATTGTAGAAGACGTGAACCTTTTCCAGTAGTACAAAATTACCGTATTCGAATCAACAGCCGACTGGAGCATGTTGGGTGTGGTAGTTTCGTATTTATTTTGTCCTGAAAGCGGGGCATCACGTCATGATCGTGTTTAACAACCACGGAGAACAAGAATGTGTGATATTTAATGCAAGCGCAGCTGCTATAATCGCGAACCCTGCTCAAAAAAAGATATTTAGCAGCCATTAGGCAAGACGGCTCACTAAAGTGCTGCGTGTGCTTAAGTACTCACATGAGTGCGTGCGTAAACAACAAAGGCCGCCGACGAAAGGGGAGATGTTGCGAAACGAGATGAAGCGATTATATACAAGCATTTTGGCAACACAGCAACGGGTGGGTATGACAGCAAGACGGCGCAAGTCACGTCCAGGCGCCGTGTGTATAAATACATAATTAAATCTGCGCCTATGTGTAATTTCTCTGGGGGCAGAGGAAACACGTGACGTCACTCGCCGGGTATATATTCACGCCTGTGGAAGTACATAGCTACACCGCACTTCGTCCTGATCTCTGCATCGTGTAGAGGAGACGCCCACATCGGCCATGATATTCAAGGTGAGGATACACCCTTCCTGAACATTTCATTGACAGCAAAAGAAGAAAATTATAACCGCTAGGCCTCTGGTACGATTGATGGTTTGTTGTTGTAGGTTGGTATTGGCAACAGTGGAAGGACAGGTTACCAAAATACGTGTGGCTAGAGACATGCAAAATTCGCGTTAGCATTTGGTAGCAGAGTAAACTTCACTTTCCTATACATTACACAGCATAATATGCGTGTGTTACGTCTTTACAGATATTGGCCTCTCTACCGTGCAAGCATTCTCCGCGGCAAGTCACGACAATATCGGCCAGCGGGAGACGTCGAACGACCCTATAGTCACTTGGAGTCTAGTCAGCTGTCAGGAAATAACGCGGATTTTGCATGTCTCTAGTGATGGCAGAACTACCTGTTGGTATTGCAATGGTTGATGACGGTCACCAAACCATTTCAACTTTCACTTCCAGCGGTTGTTCTCGGTGTAGTAGTTAAGTTCAAAATATTTAACGTTTAAGTACCATACACTAGTCAAATTGCAGTTAGCGGATAAAGAACGTCTACTTAAAAACATTCTCAAGCCCTGTTTTGTTCCTAGTTTCCTCAAACACAAAGAATAACTTTGAAATTCGGGTCCGAAATGCATTATCAACTTATTATTTCAGATACCTATAACCTATAACTGCCAACTCAAGCTTTACACATCAGCCATAAACAACACCGACAGCAGCCGCCAATTACGCCAGAGGTCTTATAAACACCTATGTGTAGGGACCCTTGTTTTCCGCGAAAAGTATTTTGCCCCACTTTGTTTCCGTGCCTTACGTGCACATCTGCAGTTCTGCTTCGTGGTCAGTGATTGGGTATTTTAACTGCCACGAGTCTTGTGATTCTACCGGCAAATCACAGCCGTGAGGTGTTGCAGGAACGTTATTGTAATTAGCTCAGTCAAATGAGATATGGCTCTTCACACAGACACGTTGCCAATAACCATGAAGCAGAATTGCAGACGTGCACGTAAGGCACTGAAACAAACTGGGGCTAAATTATGTTCGCGAAGTAACAGGATCCCTACCTACCTATGTGGTATGTATATTTCCGTGTTTGATTCGCGGAGACAGGCGGGCGATAAGGTTCAGTTCGCCACGCTTGACACTAACCGCTTCGCCTCTATTCGCGGCTCGCCAAACTGTTGTACAGTGCTCTCCTTTCACACATTTTTCTATGGGACTTTCAACGGCGAACCTACCATTTTATTTGCGGGGATTTTGTACTTAATTTACAAAATTACTTATAGTGTTGTGTTTAACGAATGTGAGCAGCGTTTTAGTGCTTACAGCAGTCTTTAAATAAAAAGCCGTTTTGGCAATTTTCATGGACCCCAAAATCATGTTTCTAAGAAAGCGCGTTGCATTTTTAAAATTATAGAAACATAGCTTCTAGTGCGTGTTTTTTTCGTATACAAACATGTTGTGAATACGTTTAGTGGTTTGGCGTAGAAAAGCATAAATGCCGGACGTATAACGCAGTTCATGCGCTACTGACATATTCATCATAAGCCTGTGCTACAATTGCCGTAACGTAACCGTACAGGAATAACAGTACACGCACCGTAAGAAGTCTACAGTTTTCTATTCCTCTTACGTCCTTACGGTAACTAGGCAGCGGTACGTTGTATTGTAGCATGCACCGTTCATAAGCGTGTGTTCAGTTTTCACGGTTATTTCTTGCGGCAATTGTAGCACGGCCTTAAAGCTCACTGCAAACTCTTTCTTGCATTAATGGCAATAAAAACTTAATTTATGAGTATTTTACATGGTTATTTCTTACAACAATTGTAGCACAACCTTGAAGCTTACTGTAAACAATTTTTCGCATTACCAGAAATAAAAACTTAAATTATGAGTATTTGGCTAACTTTATTTCCTTTGAAAAGATATCTTTACGAACATAATAACATGAGGTTTCCCTTAAAAAAATTGCAACTAACTCTGCCGTAGTCCCTATATTATTGTAACACAATTTTTGTTAGCATCACCACTGGTTAAAAAAGGCAGGTTTATTCTTAACTGCGCCGACATTATTTAAAGACCAGAGAAAGTATTTCGTTTGCGGCAAAGCTAATTTGCTGCGGTTTGTATTTACACCAAATATTTCTTTGCTGCAACGAAATTTTAATTCTGTCGAGGGAAAAGATTTTAGAGTGTAAAAAAGCAAAGCTCTGTTTGTTCCTTCAACATAGCAAATAATTCCATATTAAGAACTTGTAGAGTTACGAAAAATACAACTGAATTGTTGCCCATATTATATCAAAATAATGAAACCTCTAATAAATGGTCATCTTTTTTGTGAATGAATATAATTTATTTTTTTCTAATTTTACTGTCTCGGGTTTACAATTAGATGCACAGGTAGTTGCCACTACTCAGGGATGGTCGTCACTTAACATAACAGTTTAAATAACAATGTTCCTGTTTTGGAAACCGTAACACGACTAACGTAATTAGGATTATTACTTCGTGTATATGAGAGAAATTTTCCACCAATCAGTATTGTTGTTAGGATGGCCCTTTGTAAAAAAAATACGCTAGATGCGTTAACGTGGTTTTAGTAACCTAATCTTTCATACCCAGGTAATAGTTATTCCTTCGTTTTAAACGGCATAGAAACGAACTTGCTATAGTACATGCACACTTAATACACTTTCTTTGCCAGTACAAAATGTTGTTTGAATATGGGCCACTGCAAAGTAGCTTTGCCGTTCAGAAAATGTTTGTTCTAAGTGTTACTGTAAAACCGTTATATTTTTCCTAAAATATTCTTTCGCCGCACGGCTTGTCTTAAAAAAAAAAACTTCACCTTACACTAGTTAAAAGACTACGGTAACTATTTGAATAGTTACACGAATTGTTGTTAGTATTACTTGCACCTAATAATATTCTTTGTAGTGGCTCATATACAAACAAATATTTTTGTGGGAAAGAAAGTGTTTTCAATGTGTAGAAGATCACTACAGATGCGCAATGTTTACGGTAGCAAGTTCCAGAGTAGGTAGTGCTGTTATTTTTGTTAGTTTTGTCGATTGACTTCCTGCAGTAAACCTGTTCTCATACCCTACGTAAGCGTGGGACTTGTGTTACTACTTTTATACCTGTAACTGGTCCAATATCTCCACTAGCCCTCGTAAAGCTTCACTGTGCTAGCGAAATTGTATTTTTTTTTTGAACGTCTAATACTTTACAATAAAAGTGTTTTCTAATAAACACTGTGCTTTAAGGAACTGTAGCTTCCATCAAACACTGCCGACCAGCAAACTGGACATCCCGTGTATTTAAGAGTATTTTTCTTTTAACACCATGCTTAGAAATAAGTTTATTTAGACTGTTTCACGAGCAAGTGCATTTATCTCGTAGCTATTCCGGCATAGCTTTCTCTGGTCTGCTGTGCATCACAGTTAGGTATTCACGGTTGCTGTAGTTTTCGTTACATCCTGGACATACAAACACAAATATTCTTACGCCTCATAAAGAGAGTTGACAGTATCTTCAGATGAAATTGCACATTCTCGAGTCTGAAGACACTGACATGAAAACAACGCTAATCAGGCCCACTTTGCGAGAATGTGAGGCCCCCTCCCCCATTTCTTTTAGACGCAGTGATAATGTGAGCCTGTAGGATTGGCTGCGTCGTCATAGTTCTGGTCTCGGCAATTATTTATATCAATGACGTCTTAAATGCACTTTACGCTTGAGAGAATTAACAACATCCATCACGGTTCAATGGGAACTTAAGGAAAGTCCATTCAGTTTAAATTATAAACCGTTTAAAATTTTTCATCCAAAAAGTAAGGCTCCGAAATTGTGACACTCGGGGCAAGTGCACACATGACGTGGCCCTGATTTTACTGACTAAATACATTTTCATGCCAGCAATCATCATTCATAGTGCAAGCCAGAATATGCTAAGTTTACGTTGACTTTAATGCTACATTATAATAATATGTTTCTGTCTACATTGTTACAGATACTTGCAGTAGCAGCGTTATCGCTCGCACAGACGTACGCCGACCCAAACTGCGGCTACCATGACTGGATTTATCCACACTGGAACTACCCTGGACATCTCGGCTGGGGAGGAATAGGTGCATCCGGGAGCGCTGCATCGTCTGCTAGTGCTGCTGGAGCGGCAGATGGTGCTGCATCTTCTTCAGCTGCTGCTGCCGCGGCTGCATCTGGAGCTGCAGGATACCCTGGTTACTACGGGCAGTGGGGGTACCCAGGTTGGCCATGTGGGGGATACCCTGGTTGGCTAGGAGGACAAGGAGCAGCTGGGAGCGCCGCTGCTGCAAGTTCTGCTGCTGCCGGTTCGGCTGACGGCGCTGCATCATCTTCAGCTGCTGCTGCTGCCGCTGCTTCTGGAGCTGTTGGCTATCCTGGGTACTACGGACCATGGGGATATCCAGAATACCCTATATACCCTGGTTGGCACCATGGCGGGTATCCTGGATGGCTAGGCGGTTATGGAGCATCGGGAAGTGCAGCATCTTCTGCTAGTTCGGCTGCAGCTGATGGGTCAGGCGGCGCTGCATCATCTTCGGCCGCTGCTGCAGCTGCTTCTGGAGCAAGTGGATATCATGGTCACTACGACCATTGGGGATACCCAGGACATCCGGGTTGGCCATGTGGACAACCTGGATGGTTAGGAGGATATGGAGCATCAGGAAGTGCTGCAGCTTCTAGTTCTGCAGCTGCTGGAGCTGCTGATGGTGCTGCGTCTTCTTCAGCTGCTGCAGCTGCCGCCGCAGGCGCATCAGGAGTTAGTGGATATCCTGGTTACTATGGACCATGGGGATACCCAGAGTACCCGAGATATCCAGGTTGGCCTTGTGGAGGATATCCTGGTTGGCTGGGAGGGTATGGGGAATCTGGTAGTGCCGCAGCCTCAAGTGCTTCAGCTGCAGCTGGCGGGGATGCAGCAGCATCAGCAGCTGCAGCTGCTGCAGCGGCTTCTGGATTTGGGGGATATCCTGGCTACTATGGGCCGTGGGGATACCCGGGGTACCCAAGTTGGCCGTGTGGTGGGTACCCCCACTGGCTAGGAGGATATGGAGCTGCTGGAAGTGCTGCATCATCTGCAAGTGCAGCTGCATCTGACGGCGGTGCTGCGTCCTCTTCAGCTGCTGCTGCAGCTGCGGGTTCTTCTGGAGTTGGTGGGTACCCAGGTTACTATGGACCGTGGGGATACCCGGAGTACCCAGGATACCCTAGTTGGCCGTGTGGAGGATACCCTGGTTGGTGGCACGGAGGACACGGAGCTTCCGGAAGTGCTGCAGCTTCTAGTTCTGCCGCTGCTGGGGCAGCAGATGGCGCTGCAGCATCCTCAGCCTCAGCTGCTGCTGCAGGTGCCTCTGGGGGATATGATGGATACTATGGTGGACTGGATGGATTCTTCAACAGATGTTCATAAGCTGTTGGTTAGGGAACAAAGTTAAATCCAAGAAGTTGTTTTAGTGTCATTGATAAATACGATTATATTGATGTATGCCAGTATTTGAGTTCTTGGATTTGAATTTGTTGCTTACCTCTCTTCCTACCGATAGGTCTACTTTTTTCACTTCCAAATTATTAAAAAAATTTTGGGTTAAATATCAAATTTCCTGCTGTAGATTTTCAAGAGCAAATTGTTAACATATTACTTACTCATTATTAAAAATTGGTAATACGAACAAAATTTTTCTTTGTGGGCACTGTGAAGAACATTTATACCTATCATTAATCATGTATCTTTCAAATAAATCGATCAAGCAAAACTGAAGTATTTGAGCTATTATTTTAATTTTAAGTTATTTAAAACTCATTATTTTTTTCGTGGATGATTCATAAGGGCCATATAATGCAACTTAAATATTTTTTAATATTGTACAGAGTGACATAGCCAACAATTTTATTTTACGTCTATTATAAAATTTGTTATTTCTCCCCAAGTACTTACGAGTCACCGTCAATAAATATGATTTAAAATAAAATCTTGCCTAGTTGTCAGCCTGTGTAATAAAAGGTGAATGGAGGGAATAACTCCTAAAGAACAGAAATTATTCATTCCGTACTTCATAAGCACGTAAATTGAATACCTCACTCTTGAAATTCAACACAATGTTCTTCTTTTAGCTTAACACTGGTAACTGTGTGTTGTGCATTGTAAGAAGAGAGTTAAAAAAAGCTGTTTTACTCTAAAATAACTTCCTTGTAATGGATGTAACAGCGCAACATAATCAGCTTTGAGTTGAATGTTAATGGAGGGGGCACATACCTATCATATAAACGGTATAATGTGTAACCTTACAACAGTTTAAAACGTTTTACTACTGCCACATAAACATACACAACTCTCCTAATGTTTTTTTTTTTTTTCAACTGTAGTAAAAATTACGAAGTATTAATGCAATTTACTGTTTGTCATTCCATTTCCAGAATCTCGACTTTATTGAGTCTACCAATGATAAGTATTTCTTGTTATATCGACCTTATTCATTCTCATCTAAGTAATCTAAGTAAACAATTTCCCTGCTAGCTACACCAAAATTTTTATCCAAATTTAAACAAAATACGTCCTAAAAACTAAAAATACGACTATTTTATGTAAGATTGTTTTCATTCCTGCAAATTCCGTTATATTAACTGTGTGTATATATATATATATATATATATATATACATATACAGTATATATATATATATATATATATATATATATATATATATATATATATGTATATGTATATATATATATTCATCGTAAGCAGCGCGTCAACGAAAATGCATAAATTAGGCAAAACATTTTTCTCGGTAACTTGGCAGATTACTCAGTAATTGTTTATACATCTTTGCTTCCAAAATTCTTTTCTTAAGAGATTATTTTACGCAAAATAATACTGATTCATTTTTTACTGCATGTCAGCACATTATTTGCATCTATAAACCATCACCACGCAAGACGACGTCCGTATGATGTAAATCGTTAGGGATTCCATTGCCATACTCACATTGAAATTAATTTTTGTCTTTCCCTTGGAATCTGGGCTTTTTAATTATTTATTTTTAGAGTAAGATTTTATGTATTAAATGTAGTGAGAAAAGTAGTTATTTTTCGAATCTCAAGAGAACGTCTCCTGGTCGTTTAAATGTTTCAAAGTACAAAATCAGCTGAGGTTTAAGTAACGATGTTTGATCAACAGGATCTATTTACACGTTATTCTTAACTGCACACACTTCATGGCACTTAGTTTGCTATAATTATTAATAAATCAATATTTTTTCTCTTCTTACCCTTTATTTAAAACAGCTATGACATGTCTTGCTTTTAGTTAAATTATTGGTCCAAACAACAGACAACATGTATATGATTCAAATTGACGATTCTAAATATTTTCGTATACATCAACACGCTGCCCAACGCAACATTTATATTTACTTTCTGTTTAAATAAGTAAACGATTTAACGGGTCAGCTGCTATCATGCCATATGCTAGTTGAAAAGGAAATTCTTAAACAAAATTTCTAAGTTAACTGCGCCACTTTTACGTAAAGGATAAAGGAGAAGTAATGTTTTTACTAATGCTAATTTTTACAATCACGTATATATTTTAATCATACTTAAAGTTTTGTTTTTTGTCACAAAATTTTACTTTTTAAAATAACCAGAAATATATCAAACGATTATAACCCCATTGATTTAATGTTCAATACAATTTCGCTGAAATTATGCTAGCAACGTAATCTTTTCTACTTATACGTCCTAAAATTTTTTTTTATTAGTTGCTGCTAGTAAGTAGATAAATTTTTCCCTTTCCTTTTATACAACTCGGTTATTTGTAAGCTTCCAATTTCAATGGGAATTATTTGAATGAATTATGTATTTCATTTTTATTTTTTTACGTCGGGTAAACTGGGTTTCCTTTGGTAATTTTTTGGGGCGACTTTGACCCAATCAAAATATTTGTTTTGGAGTCTCTTAGTAAATAAAAATAATTTAAGTCAAGCTTCAAAAAAATAATTTTACTCAACTGGTTAAGACGTGAAATTCTCTTCACTAAACAATATAAACATCAAACTTTTTAGTGGACCAAAGTTATTGCACGAGGTCTAAGTAACGCCGGTTTACGGTACTCTGATATAATCGTAGTGCCGAAAATATCTTCATCAGGAATAGCACACGACGTAAGTTACAAAGAACACGCATTTAAAAAAAGTTGATAAATATACTTCTTAACATTATAAATACGTGCCCACTGCATGTTGCGAAAAGCATGAAGGCTTCAATCACCTTCTAATTCCTCGCCTTGGCTTTAGGCGTATGTGCTGCAATACATTTTGCTGACCGTATTTTGTAAGCCATTTCTCTCAGTATGGTATGTCAAAGTAACTGGGAAAAAGTTGAATTTAAAAATATAATTTAATATTTTTGCCACAGACAGCTGGCACTGAGTTTACGCTCTTACTTGAAGCAAATGTGTATAAAAAATAATTGAACTGAGAAAATGTGTTTTACTATAGCCGAAAGATTTTTATGGGGTATTTGGATATAAAATAATTACAAATAACAGCGAGCCACGTCACCTATTAAAACTACTATTTAAAATCGCAATCAAAATGTGCGGTTTAGATATACATCAGCACTAACTGGTACCCGCAACTTTGTTCGCTGGGTTTTCATTTAAATGCAATAATATTTCTTACGCTAATAGTTCTCAAGGATGCAGAATGATGTTAAGGGTTGTGAACTGCCTTTTTTCGAAATACTAAAAAAATATATTTTGAGTATGCTTATAACTCGTTTTGCCCCTCCCTCAATTTACAAAAAAAAAGTATAAAAATGTTTGTCAGACACCTTCGCGAGTGTGTCCACAACATTTCACAAAAGTTTCATAGCAATCAGACGAATGGTAACAAACAAGCAAACATTAATTTTTATATTATAGAAACTATATATTATTTACTACAGAGGCAGTATACGTACAGCTATATGACTACTGGCAAAGCCGAGATATTCTATGGTGTAAAATTAGCAGCTATTTTGGATTTATTAAATTTTTGTAGCTCTAATTTTGCATTTTAATAGATTTTATAAATTTGCTTGTGACAGAACGCAGACTGTAACCTATCGAAAAATTTAAAAATACTTTAACTATAGAATAATTGCATTAATTCTGCTTGTAAATCTACTGGATAGAAAATACCTAAAATGAAACTATGAAATATCTCAATACAAATTAATAAAACTCTTCATTAATGTAATATTTAAGCAGTCGACCATGTCATATTCTACGCCTTATATTTGACAAAAGTACAAAACAAATCTGACGCTAAAGTAAGGTTTGTATTATGCTGTACTGTATTAATTAATTTATTGTTCCGTTTGAGAAGCAGTACAGCGAATTTAAACTCGTCAAAGTTTCAAAGAATGATCACAAAATGTCGATAGCAAAAAGGGAATTACATGTGAAGGAAAACACTGTCTTTAGTTAGAATAAGTTCAAAACTTATCGTAATCCAAGATGGTGGCGGATATTTTATCTCATAGTGGTTACAGGTGTTCTCTGTTAACTCTGATAACTTTTCAAGACCGTCTTTTACCAAGAAAATATTTGGAATGTAATATTGTGGCCTAAGATGTTAACTTTTGGGGTTCGACGAAGTCTATACACAGCGTTAATTGTTACATACACTGTTTGAACAAGTAGTGGAGTACGCGTTTACTGAAAGAAAAATAAAAAATATCTAGAACTTTACCATGTGCTTACTTTACCGTGTGTAGTTTATATATATATATATATATATATATATATATATATATATATATATATATGTGTGTATTTATTATATGTATATATACAGTATACATCCTCTTACATATAGGCCTACATGTATACATACATGCGCGCACACACACACACCTGCATATCGAAAGGATGCAGTGGGATTAGAAAAAAACATAAATAATTGTGAACTATTTTGTATATCTTCAGTTTCAGTTTGCGTGGCAAGGTCATAAACAGTATTTATTTTTCTGAGGGAGTGGGGAGGGTTACATGTTTTATTGCAATGTACTAAACACATATCCCTACATACGTACACACAAAGGAGTGGGAGGGGGTTGAATTATCCAGATATCTGCTCCCCTCCCCTGCTACACCAATAATGTGTGATTTATGTGCGCTATAAACATTAATTAAAACCAATTTTTAAAAGTAGGGAGTAGATAGGTTTGGTATGTTCTGGCCCAGGCTGCAGGCTGAGGTGCTGAGGTGCACGGCCGCCATCTTGTTTCCGGCGGCCATCTTGTTTCCGGCCGCCATCTTGGATTACGTCACTTTCAAAATTTTCCAAAATTTCCCAAAATTAAAAAAAAATTAAAAAAAATTTCAAAAATTAAAAAAATTCTAAAAAATAATTTTACATCCATCCACCATCTTGGAATAATACCCCCCCTTCCCCCATTCCCCCCCAAAATAATAATATATTTAATTCTAGGAATGGCCACCAGGGGTTTGAGCCGCCATTTTTTTACTCACTTGATTCTACTCCACCCGTATACATATGTGCTTAAGGGCGACATGTAATGTACCATAAGCAGGACTCTCACCTCTATCATCAATATTATTTTTATGCATGCCTACAGGCAGCGAGATTGACAAGTCTGGATAGGTATGATACTTCACAGTAATTTAATTTCATTTTGTTATTTCTTTCAATTATTCATTTATTGTAATTAAGATGTTGCTGACTACCACCCTCCCCTTTTACCCGGGCTTGGGACCGGCAACACTACTACTATTCTAAAGTAGTGCAGG